>NW_026844077.1:6044303-6088864 GCF_029531705.1 Pantherophis guttatus | reverse complement strand
ATCTATCTATCTATCTATCTATCTATCTATCTATCTATCTATCTATCATCTATCTATCTATCTATCTATCTATCTATCTATCTATCCATCCATCCATCCATCCATCCATCCCTCCATATCTATCTATCTATCTATCTATCTATCTATCTATCTATCTATCTATCCATCCATCCATCCATCCATCCATCCATCCATATCTATCTGTCCATCACTCCATCCCTTCATATCCATCCATCCATCCATCCATCCATCCATCCATATCTAACATCTGCCTGCCTGCCTACATATCCATCCATTACAACAGTTCGCTTAGTGACCATTCAAAGTTACAACAGCACTGAAAAGAGTGACTTACGACCGTTTTTCAGTTATGACATTTCCAACATCCCCATGATCATGTGATCAAAATTCAGATGCTTGGCAACTGGTTCATCTTTATGATCAGTTATGACCAGCAACTTATGTCCATCGTGGTCATGTCCCAAGGCCATGTGGTCGCTTTTTGCGACCTTTTGACAAGCAAAGTCCACAGGGAAGCCAGGGCTCACTTAACAACTGATTTACTAAGTTATCAACTGCAGTGATTCACTTAACAACAGTGGCAAGGAAGGTCGTAAAATGGGGCAAAACACACTTAACAAGTCAAACTCGATTTCATTGAGGGCCGCATCAGGGTTGTTTGACCTCGGGGGGGGGGGAAGGGGGGGGTTGGCCGGGGTAGGCATAGCCAGCTCGACATCACTCGTGTCGGGGGCACCTGTAGTGGCCAACTCCTTCCTTCCTTCCTTCCTTCCTTCCTTCCTTCCTTCCTTCCTCCCTCCCTCCCTCCTTTTTCTTTCTTCCCCTCTTTCCTTATTTTTCCTTCCTTGCTCTCTTCCCATCTGTCCCTCTTTTTCTTTGTCATTCCCCTTTCTCTTCCCTTCTTGCATGCTCAAATGAAAAAGGGGAAACATTTCTCCTTTTGGTTAGTTTTTAGTTTGTCTTGATAGCCCTCTGCCAACAAAAATGCCCGCTCCCCCCAGCTCTGTTTTCGCTGGCAGAGGGCTGCAGGAGGCCGTCTAGGCCAAAAGCTGCTTTCAGGATGGCCCTGAGGGCCAGATCTAAGCCCCCTGTGGCCTCTGGGTCTTGAGTTTGAGTCTAAGACAAGAGCCCCCCACCCAACGTTTTGGGCATTGGGGACCAGTTCCATGGAGCGTTATTTTTCCGTGGGGAGGATTTTGGTTTTGCATGCTTGCGTGGACCACTGCTAGCCAGGACCAAGGACCGGTGCCGGGCTGCGGACTATGGGTCGGGGACCCCTGACCTAAGAAAAATGCAAAGTTGAAATCTTGATGTTCTCCAAAATTTTGGGAAGAAAGAGAGCTTTAAGTCACGCAGGGCAATGACACTGAGCAACATTTGAGGCTGTCCTACAGGATTCTCGGTTGGAATCTGCAGGAGACACCTGGACAGACCTTAATAACAATAACAACAAGGTGTCTTCATTACACACCTTCACAAAGGTGTGGCACAGATCAAAAGAAAAACACAACCGTTGCACAATTCTGCTTCGCCAAATTAGTTCACGGCTCAATTGTCCCCCCTCCCGCCCCAGTAAAAACCAATATTCAGAATTAAAACAAATCAAAAGACAACCACGGAACGCCTTAGGAGGGTTGAAGAGTTTGCAAACAGCCGTAATTAATATAAAGACAAATAGTATCTTGAGAGCTATCCATCTCCAGAAAAGTAAAATAATGTAATTAAAGCCTAGAGCCGTGATGGTGAGCCTATGGCATGCGTGCCAGAAATGTCATGCAGAGCCATCTCTATGGGCACGCGAGCCGTTGCCAATTGTTCTTCCAGGTCTTGGAGACAGCCAGCTGGTCTTCACGTGTGTGGGAATGCCGGAAACCAGAAGGGCAGCCGCCCGGTGAGCATGCGCGCCCCAGGCACCTGCTCTTCCGGTTTCCCCCTAGTCTTCTGTTTCTGGCGCACCTGTGCGTGCGAAGACCAGCTGGCCGGTGGTCATGTGTGCGTCAAAAACCGGAAGATCCTCTTCCTAGCGTTTGCATGTGCACTGGGTGGCTACTCTTCCAGTTTCCAGCTTGCGCATGTGCACCAGCCAGCTGGTCTTTGCACCCACATGCGTGCCAGAAACCAGAAGACCTGTTCTGTCCCCAACCACACGCACACATACCAACAGACGTTCAAGAGTTAAAGACCAAACCAGCTGGCAAAATCCTTTTCCTTATGATAACGGAACTTGGCAACAACCTAGTGGCTGCCTGCTAAGAGTTTATTATTTACGAAGAGGAGAGATAACTTCTCCCCACTCCTGGTACATCAAAAGAAACAGCTCAATAATTACGGAGTCAATCAAGTCCAGAGATAATCCAGCAAAGTCTATAGCAAAAAGTCCGGCAATGCAGAATGGCGTAGAAGTTTTCAGCTTTGTTCGTCACAAGGTTTGACTGGCCACCGCGCTCCCTTTTATATCCTGTGGGGTGTGGTCCAGTGACTCAGCCTAATCTCGGGCACGCCTTTTCTTCTGTTGCGCACGCTTATCTCTGTAACGCTGGCGTGGATCCAGCCAAGACTCATTACCCTCATCACTGTCCATCTGTGGCTGCGTGGACGTGCTTGGCCCCAGCCCTATCTCTTGCCCTTCGGCGGACACCGAAGGCATTGCCAGAGAGGAGGGTCCTGGAGAGGGAGGCCTTGCCAACTCCTCTCTTTCACTCTCTGAGTCCTCTCCTGCTGATGACACAGGCTCAGGTAATGGAGCCACAACAAAAAGAGCTTTGGAAGATCTTCAGGGAAATCCACACCCAAAACCAAAAGTGGGAGAAGAACCCAGGAAAGGTCAACTCCTAGTCTTGGGATGTCCCCATCAGACATCTCAAGTGGCCTGGAAGAGGTGGACCATCAGGCATCCTGGACACGTTCCAGAACCTGAAGCTTTCTTCCAAAGCTTCACGTTCTGGAACGGGTCCAGGATGCTTGATGTCCATCTCTTCTAGGCCTCTGTTCTGGCCTGCCAGCGGCCAGCGGATCTGGCAGCAGATTCGGACAGTGAGGAGGTCAGGGAGGAACATGGGCCAGTCCTGGAGTCTGGGGAAGGCTCTGATGAGGGCACTGCGTCGGAGGCAGAGAGGGGACCAGGGCTGTATGCCAGTTATCAGCTGCCTTCTGAGTCAGACATCAGTGAGGCAGACGAACAGCTGGAGCCTGTTCCCAGTGTGCGCATGAGCAGAGTTGCCAGACGAAGGGAACAGCTAAAGAACAAGGGTCGACTTGGTAGTAAGGCCACAGGTGGGCGATGGTCCCTCCCAGAGGAAATAAAAGAGGAGCGACCGGGGAGTGGAGCTTGCAGGAGACTATTAGTTCATTCCTGCATTCTTGCCAGGTATTGCGGCATCTGAAAGATATCGGCCTGGCCACTCTCCAAAACTGATAAAGGTCGGTAACTGTGAACTACCTTGAAAAACTTTGCTGGAGAGGAATTCACTGTAAATTAAATAAAAGAGGTTTATCGGGACGAGGATTTGGCTTTGTGCTGCTGGGGAAGCCTGGGTCAGAACAGCCTCTTCCAAAGCTTCACTAGGAGGAACACCCTTAATCCATCATGGGTCACCTGGAAGCATTTAAAGCTGAGGGACTCATTTTGCTAACCGCTCTAACAGAAGAACCCCAATTGCTTGATACAAGAAATTTCTTCCACTTTCAAGCTCTTCTGATGTGGTTGAAGAGCTGGCTTTGAAATGCAGATGGCTCAACGAGACCACGATGGTCCTTCTTCATTTCTTCGTGGATCATCCGTCTCTCCGTTCTATTTCTCCCCACAAGCTGAAAAAGTGGCCTTCAACCCCACATCCTCCTAGCTTCCCTGATGCACCGGAGCAACCCATCCTCTTCCTCCAAGGAACCTGGTTTAAGTTCTCAAACCCATCCATTCGTGGTTAAGGACGTAAAATGGGAATGTTCTCCAAAGCCTGCGATTTTAGGCAGTATCTCCCAGAGTACTATGTTTTTTGGTCTTTTAAATGAAGCAAATCTGGGTTTTCTCCTTTTATCCCTCCATAAGGAGTATTGGTATACCGTATTTTTCGGCGTATAAGACACACTTCTCCCCCCCGCCCCCCCCAGAGGCTGAAAATTTGGGTGCGTCTTATCCTCCGAATGTAACTTTTTCAAAGCTTTTTTTCATCCCTAACGAGGTGCTAGCGAGTGCAGCGAAGGCTTCGCCTGCTTTTCTCATTGCTTCTCTCTCCAAAGATCAACTGTGCTTTAGAATAGGTTTTTCAGCTCTAACGAGGCGCTACCGAGTGAAGCATCTTCTATGCTTTGCCTGATTTTCTCATTGCTTCTCTCCCCAAAGATCAGCTATGTTTTAGAAGCTGATTTTTAGCCCTAAAGAGGCGCTAGGGGGTGAAGTGAAGGCTTTGCCCGCTTTTCTCATTGCTTCTCTCTCCAAAGATCAGCTGTGCTTTAGAATCGGTTTTTCAGCTCTAACGAGGCGCTAGCGAGTAAAGCATCTTCTATGTTTTGCCTGCTTTTCTCATTGCTTCTCTCTCCAAAGGTCAGCTGTGCTTTAGAAGCTGTTTTTCACCCCTAACAAGGCGCTAGCGAGTGAAGCGAAGACTTCGCCTGCTTTTCTCATTGCTTCTCTCTCCGAAGATCAGCTGTGCTTTAGAAGCTGTTTTATCCCCAAGCAGGGGATAAAAAGCATGTGTGCGTGCTCAAAATCAGCACACTAATGTGCTGGAGCTGACCAGACTAAGGACGCTAGCCAGATGAATACCTGGTAGGCAGATTTCCCCCCCCCACCCCACCTATTTTCCTACCCCAAAACTAAGCTGTGTCTTACACTCCGGTGCGTCTTATACTCCGAAAAATATGGTATTTTGTCTATCTTCCAACTAAATCTTCAGATTCTGGGTGGAACTATCAAATGTGGTGTAGGTTTTCCTGCCTAGGCGGGGGGCTGGACTAGAAGACCTCCAAGGTCCCTTCCAACTATGTTATTCTGTTAAATATTGTGGGGTGCTTTCTGTGCTTGGTTCTTTTCTTGCAGACGTTTCATGACCCAACTAGAGAACGTCATCGGTGCTACGTGATGGAATGTCTGCAAGAAAACCACCAAGCTCAGAGAGCATCATGGACCCCAAAGTTGTCCTCCTCCTCTCTGCAAACCACACTCTCTTCTAGCATTGATGATATTACCAAGCTGGGTAATGAAACGTCTGCAAGAAAACAACCAAGCTTAGAGAGCCCTGAAGACCTTACTATCCTCCTCCTCTCCACAAACCCCCCTCTTATTAACACTGATGATGTTACCTAGTTGGGTAATAAAAGGTCTGCAAGAAAACAACCAAGCTCAGAGAACACCAAGGACCACACACTTCAACCCGGAGCTAGAAATATTCTATTTGTTCTATTAAATATTATTAAGTAGCTATTATTATTTTATTTATTTATTTATTTTATTCAATTTGTATACCGCCCTTCTCCTAGTGGACTCAGGGCGGTGCACAGCCAGAACTAAAACACATACCAATACAAAATTTAAAATTTTTAAAAGAATTACATGACTTTGGCCCAAAATTTAAAACATTCAAACTAAAACCCATTGACAATTTAAAAAGCTAAAAAAGAAACAGGCAGTCCTCGGTTTACAACAGCATCTCAAATAAAGCAGCTTCCTTCTGTTTGGGACAATCCACCCCATCATCCTTCAGCGCTGGGTGACTTACCAAAATTAGAACCGATTTCCAGAACGGTGCCCGATATAGCCCAACGCCGCGCCAAATAATTTCATCTCCGTTCTTGGATTTCCATCCTTGGCACCTTCCCAAGTCACAATGCGCCAGCCACACCTGGGAAGGAAAAGAAGACGGGTTGAAATTCTACAGCCGCCGAACGGAACCTTCAAACGGCTCAGTCCTCGAACTTACAACCATTCGTTTAGTGACTGTTCAGGTTTAACGACGGCCCTGAAAAAAGTTTTTCCACTATAAATAGGAAAGTTCTGTTATGTTCATTACTTCAAGGACGGAAGACAAAACTTCTGGTCCCAAAGACCGACCCAGATTGGATCGTGGAACATAAATGACTATGCAATGAAATTGTGGGAAGCTCCCCCCCTCCCCGAAAAATGAAATATTTTGGGAAATATTAAAAAAATGTTATACTTCCCCAAAGGGAGAAACATGCTCTTAAAGACAGAAAACAGACTCATGTCTTTCTGAATAGCCCCCAGCAGATATTTTGCGCCCATTAAGAAAAATTAGATTAGAATAGAATAACAGGCAGGAAACCAGTGACGGTGAACCTTTTTGAGACCGAGTGCCCACACTGCAACCCAAAACCCACTTATTTATCACAAAGTGCCAACACGGCAATTTAACCTGAATAATGAGGTTTTACTACCTAAAATAATGATAAACGAGGCAAGAGTTCAGCTAATTGTTCTAAGAAAAACTTGATAAATGCACTTTTATGCTCCTTCATTTTTTTTCCTGCTTTTGAAATATTACGTTTAGCAACAATAAAAAAGAAAAACTTTTGTAATATCATTTCTCTTTACCTCCCTTTTTCTCTCCCTCTCTCTCGTTCCCTCCCTCTCTTCCCACCTTCTCTCTGTTTCTCTCTCTCTCTTTTTCCCTCCCTCTTTCTCCCGGGGAGGAGGGAAGGAACCCCTGAACTGATGCTGGGTAGTGGGAATCTGACGTCCGGAGGCAGACGCAGCTGGCCGGTGGGGAGACGGGGCATCCCAACACAGGCAGCTCTGCAGGAAAAGCAACTGTCATCCAGGAGGCGAGAGCGAGCCCATGACGCAGGGTCGCATTGTGGCTCCGTGTTGTAATGGGCTCCGGGAGGAGGGGACTCAGTCTCCCACATTGTTAAGCACGCTTATTGTCACTGTGCTGCACAAGGCGCTGCGAGGGAAGAGATCAGGCCATGGAGGAAGCAACAGCAAATGGACCGTGATGAAGGTGGAATGCTGTTTTGCGCAAAGGCAAGTGCAGGGATGCTTCGGTCCTGCACTAACTTTCGTTTCCCTGCAAACAACGCCAAGAAACGCAAGGGAGTGGAGTTGGGGCAATGGCGCGCAATTGCCCACAGAGAGGTCTCTGAATACCACCTCTGGCATGCGTGCCATAGGTTCGCCACCACTGAATGCCATTTCAGACCAATGGTTGTCCAATCTCTTCTTAAAAGGGACAATTGACAACTTCTGGAGGCAAGTTGTTCCACTGGTTTAATTGTTCTAACTGTCAGGAAATTTCTCCTTAGATTGGGCCAGCCTATTCCCAAGACAAAAGAGCTCCAGGGTGATGGGATAAAGGACAGGACATTGGGAAAAGTAGAAATAATACCTGTCCATTAAGAAAAGCAGGCTAGAGGTAAGACCCATGTTTTCCCCAAAATAAGACCAGGTCTTATATTAATTTTTGCTCCAAAAGACTCATTTCTGGTTAGGTCTTATTTTGGGGAAAGTACAGTACCTCTGTCTGCTGACGATCTTAACTGGGGCTTATTTTTGGGGTACGGCTTATATTACGAGCATCCTGAAAAATCATGCTAGGCCTTATTTTCGGGGAAAGAGGTTAGATAAAATCAATTACACATGTCCAACAGCATTAGGATTAAGGAAATGATAATTAAGACCCATCATGAGCCTTTGCGAAACAAGTAAAAGCCAAACAAATCATAAAAACACACAAAGCAAGTCTCCAGATTGCACAATTCCGTAAAAACCATGCGAAACCAAACTCAGTTGGTAAACTGGCCCAGAACCACAAACCCGGTTGGTTCTGCTTCATCAATAAATGGTCCTCCTTTCCAATCAACCTCCAGCCTCTGTTTTATTTCCAGCATCTTTCTCCTGGCTTGGAACTGAACCCAGTTGGATTTTCCTTCCAATACAATAATAATATTCAGACCAGGAAATGGACAAGTCGAGATGTTACCCTAAAACCTATCACTGCTGGATTTTAAAAATAATCTTTCCAGGGAAGTATTGTTCATTATCTAATTATTATTATTTTTTTAGCCTTCCAACCGGAAAGTTTAACAGGATGCCAAACTGAGCGGGAATCCTCCTTCATGATTTGTTAAGTCGGTTGGGCAAAGTTATTTGGCAGCTCGACAACATTTTGCACAAATCTGCTATTTAATGAAGCTCCTTTTAATTTAATCAACAGAGGAAGTCCACTAAAAATGGAAGATCTAATCTCTGCAGCCACCTGGGTCCTTTTTCTTGTTCCTGAAAGCCAAGATTTAACTCGGCTAATCTTTTGGGGACAAAATTGTGTTTTTAAACCCAACGGCTAAGGGTTATATTGACGGAAATACAGGTAGCCCTCAACTTACGACCACAATTCAGCCCGATATTTATGTTGCTAAGCGAGACATTTGTTAAGGGAGTTTTGCCCCATTTTATGACCTTGCTTGCCGAAGTTGTTAAGCAAACCACTGCCACTGTTAAGTTAGTTGTTAGGATATGGTGTAAGCCTAACAGGTTGTCCAGGCAATATATGTGTTCTATAACTTTAAATGTATTCTGTAACTCTAAGATGTAATGCTGAGTAATTGTACTGCTGAGTCATTGTAATGACTAATGACTGCTGACTAACTGCTGACTGCAATTATCATAATTGTACTGTTCAGTCATTGCACTGCTGACTTCACTTATCTTAAGTGGATAATTACTAGTATAAACTGTATATAAGAAGGAAGCCGAGCTATAGTCATTGTTGGAACTGCTCTCATCATTGCTTGACTTGCTGCTTGACTTGCTGGTTGAAACTGTTACTGTTGTGTGTGAAGAAGTGGATGGATCTGCTATCATCGTGATTTGTTACCAGCGTCAATTACTGCTGTTTGTCTGGTAAGAAGATATCTGTAACTTCGGACTGATTTGAATGGCTAAAGACTTGGATTGACTAAAAGACTATGCAATTGTTTTTCACTACAAAGTAAAAGCTTTGTTAAACCAGTTTGTATGTATTGTATTCATTGCTCTCAGTACCGTTTCTCTGTGCACTTACTCTGCTGGTTGGTAACACAACAATATCCTTAACATTAGTCACACGGTTGAGTGAATCTGCCTTTCCTTTGCTTGTCCCAAGGTCACAATAGGGGATCACAAGACTTTGAGACACTGCAACCGTCATAAATATGAATCAGAATTTCAATCACATGACCACAGGGATTGCTGCAACGGTCGTTAAGTGTGAATAACGGTCGTAAGTCCCTTTTTTCAGGGCCGTTGTAACTTCCAACGGTCACTAAACAAACTGTTGTTAAGTCAAGGACCACCTGCACACAGTAAAGTCTTCATGTATTACAGGGGTGGGCAACTGTGGCCCTTTTACAACCTGTGGACTTCAACTCCCAGAATTCCTGAGGCAGCTGTCTCAGGAAATCTGGGAGTTGAAGTCCACAGGTTGTAAAAGGGTCCCAGTTGCCCATTCCTGATGTATTAAATTTGGTTTGATATTTTGTTAAATCAATCTATCACTGAAATAAAAGATATTTTGCAACAGGGGCGTCAAAGTCAAGGCCCACAGGCTGGATGCGGCCTGCAAGGGTGCTTAGATCTGGTCCACAGGGCTGGCCTGGAAATACCAAAGGACCGGCCCGTGGTGACTCTGCCGGCCAAACACGGGCCGCGTGGGGTCCCCCAGCAGCCCGTTTTCGGCCAGCAGAGTGCTGCAGGTGGTCAAAAACGGGCTGTGTGGGGGTTACCCCACTTTGGCCAGCAAAGTGCTGCAGAAGGCCGTCCAGGCTGAAAACGGGACGCAGGGGGGGCCGTGCAAAGCTGCTCTGTGCCCCGTTTTGGCCGGCAGGTGCTGCAGGAGGCATTCAACCTGTACCCGTTCTTTTCTCCCCACCCACCCCACCTCTGCGGCCGGGCCAAGGAGGGGAGCTACAATGCTGATCCGGCCCTCAAAGAAATCCAGTTGGGACACCCCTGTTTTATTTTTATTTTTTTATTATTTTTTAATTTGATTTATATGCCGCCCTTCTCCGGAGATTCAGTGCGGCTTACAATGTTCTCAGCAATAGCCTTCATCCTTTTGTATATTTATACAAAGTCAGCTTATTGCCCCCACAACTGGGTCCTCAATTTACCTACCTTAGAAAGGATGGAAGGCTGAGTCAACCTTGAGCCTTGGCGAGATTCGAACCTGCAGTAATTGCAGGCAGCTGGTCTTAATAACCAGCTTAATAACAGGGTGCCTTAGACCACTGTACTACCAAGGCTCTTTTACAGCTTCCTTCCTTTAGAAAGCTCGTGAAGTCAGTGCAATCTTATCCAAAACGTGCAATGGTTTTTTTCAAACGAAATGTTTACTTGTTCGTGGTTTGCAGAGAGCAGAAAGGATTTTAAGGGCGTCCTTAAAAACAAACCACAAGGATGTCACAAGGACCTTTGAGGAGCCCGTCAGTTTCGCTGGACTCCATGGGGAGAGAGATTTGTCCCCAGGTAACCTCCTCACTGGCTTGAGTAGGAGTTCTCATTTACTCATTGTACAACGAACGTCTTGTCACCTACAACTGGTTGCCAAGAACTTAAAAAGGACTGGATTTTTGTCCTGAACAAATATTGAACTGAGATGATGAAGGATTGCAAGGTGAAAGAGAGAGAGTGAGAGTGAGAGTGAGTGAGTGAGTGAGAGAGAGAGAGAGAGAGAGAGAGAGAGAGAGAGACAGAGAGAGAGAGAGAGAGAGAGAGAGAGAGAGAGAGAGAGAGAGAGAGAGATCTTTACTACAGACAGTTCTCGAATTACAACTTCAAGGACTGGTCGAACCTGCTACTCATTCAGCACCATCATAACTCCGAATGGTCGCTGAAAGGAGCAGTCATTAATTGAGGACTTTCTGTATCTAGAACAGGGGTGAAATGCTCCCGATTCAGACCAGATCACCCGATCCGGTAGCGATGGGTGATTCGGAGAACCGATAGCAAAAATCCCTGCAACCCCCCCCCCCGATGCCCAGCTGAGCCCCACGATCATCAGAGGCTTTTTTTTTTACTTTTAAAGGGATTTTTTCTACAACCTCTTCTGACGAAAAAATGCTTTTAAAAGTAAAAAAAAAAAGCCTCTGATGACCACGCGGCTCAGCTGGGATCGTCAGAGGCTTTTAAAAGCATTTTTTCTACAACCTCTAGAAAAAATGCTTTTAAAAGCCTCTGACGATCCCAACTGAGTTGCCTGATCGTCAGAGGCTTTTTTTTTCTTTTAAAAACATTTTTTCTACAACCTCTTCAGCCGAAGAGGTTGTAAAAAAAAAAGCTTTTAAAAGCCTCTACCGATCAAGCAACTCAGCTGGGATCGTCAGAGGCTTGTAAAAGAAAAAAAAGCCTCTGCTGATCAGGCAACTCAGCTGGGGTCATCAGAGGCTTTTAAAAGCATTTTTTTACAACCTCTTATGCCAAAGAGATTGTAGAAAAAATGGTTTTAAAAGTAAAAAAAAAAAAGTTGGCCACGCCCACCGTCACATTACCCCTTTCCACCAAGCCACGCCCACAGAAACGGTAGTAACAAATTTTACATTTCACCACTGATTTGTGCGTGTTCTTCTTGACAATAACAGTAATTATCAGAGCTTATCATGGAATGCCAGGCTGATCAGCTGACTTAGTTGATTATGGGAATGCTGTAGGTGTAATATAACTTGATTTTAGCCATGCACCTTAGGATATTCTGAACAGCAAGTTATTTAAATGTGGGTTCACTAGCATGACATTTAAGGAGAGGCACAGTTGAAAAAACACACTCAAGGAGCCCTCATCAATATTTCCTGATCGAAACATAATGAGAGAATTTGGATTTGCAGGGTCCTTGGGGACTCTCTGAACTTGGCTGTTTTCTCGCAGACATTTCATAGCCGAACTATGTAACATCATCAGTGCTATCAAATATTCAAATACTACATCAGCATTTTTTCCTATTCTATTGCTTAATTTGGATCCCTGCAACCTAGTAGATGATTGAGTTGATGCTCTTCTTTCAACTGTTATGATTTGATATGCGAAGCAATACTTTTATTTCAAATTGTATCACCGATTAAAAAGAAAAATGGGTATAAAAGACCCCGGTTCAAACTTGGCACGTGATTCCAAAGTGGGAAAATAACCCCAAGACTAGTCTGATTCACAAATCATCCAATGAGAGTTTCTAAACTAACTGCATAAACTCTAGAAAAAGTGCAGAGAAGAGCAACCAGGATGATTAGGAGACTGGAGACTAAAACATACGATGAACGGTTGCAGGAACTGGGCCTGGCTAGTCTAGTGAAGAGAAGGACCAGGGGAGACAGGATCGCGGTCTTCCAATATTTGAGGGGCTGCTACAGAGAGAAAGGGGTCAAGCTGTTTTCCAAAGCACCCGAAGGCCAGACAAGGAATAATGGATGGAAACTGATCAGAGAAAGATTCAACCTGTAAACAAGGAGGAATTTTCTGACAGTGAGAACATCAGAATAGATGTTGCCTTCAGAAGTTGTGGGAGCTTCATCACTGGAGGCTTTCAAGAAGAGACTGGACTGCCATCTGTCAGAAATGGTATAGGGTCTCCTGCTTGAGCAGGGGGTTGGACTAGATGACCTACAAGGTTCCTTCCTGTTAATCTGTAGCGACTATATCATTCAATAAATCACAATAAAACAAATAACAGCTTTGTGCAATGCGTGAATTACAACAGAGTGATCAAAGTTGAATTGGTACGCGTAGATATAACGTAAAGAAAAGAACTGGTCTTTGTGTCGGGATAAACAGCCTCCTGGGTTGACAAAGTGAGATTTTGCTATTCATGTACAAGGATTGGATTCTGTGAGTCACGCAAAAAAATGGGTTTCTGCAGGAGGTGTCACTCCTACGGCAGCTTATCTCGGTTTACAAATCCCTGGGAAAGAAACCAGAGCTGTCATCTGAAACCATGTTTACCAAATGCCCTGCAGAGATTCACTCTGACAGGAAGAAGCTCGATTAACCAAAAACAAGCGGACCACGAACCTCTTCGGAGCCAGCAGTCCCTTCTCCACTCGTCCCCAAAATGGATCGGTTTGTTTTACAACTAGTCCTCAACTTATGACCACAACGAAGCCCAACACTTGTTGCTAAGCGAGAAACTTGAGTTTTGCCCCATTTTACGAGCTTTCTTGACCTGGTTGTTAAGGGAATTGCTGCGGGTGTTAAGTTAGTAACACGGTTGTTAAGTGAATCTGGCTTCCCCGTTGACTTGGCTTCGCAGGTTAAAAAAAGGGTTTTACATCATCCCGGGGATACTACAATGATCATAAATCTGAGTCAGTTGCCATATTTGAATATTAATCTCACGAACATGAGTCATAAGTGTGAGAAGCGGCAATCAGTATAACAGAATTGGAGGAGGCATATAAATTTAATAAATTAAATCATCTCAGGTTTACTAAAGTTCGTTTAGTGACCATTAAAAGTTGCAACGGCACTGAAAAATGTGACTTATGACCATTTTTCAGTTACAACGGTTGTAGCATCCCCAAATGAAACAAACAAAATGTTCAAAAGTTATGATATAGTAGTTACTTACCAAGCACATCTAAATTATATTAGGTAAAGGTAAAGGTTCCCCTCGCACATAGGTGCTAGTCGTTCCTGACTCTAGAGGGCGGTGCTCATCTCTGTTTCAAAGCCAAAGAGCCAGCGCTATTCGAAGACGTCTCCGTGGTCATGTGGCCGGCATGACTCAACACCAAAGGCGCACGGAACGCTGTTCCCTTTCCACCAAAGGTGGTCCCTATTTTTCTACTTGCATTTTTTACGTGCTTTTGAACTGCTAGGTTGGCAGAAGCTGGGACAAGTAACGGGAGCTCACTCCGTTACGCGGCGCTAGGGATTTGAACCGTTGAACTGCCGACCTTTCGATTGACAAGCTCAGCGTCTTAGCCACTGAGCCACCGCGCCCCTTCTAAATGAAAGGAACCCAAGTATCTTTACTATCCCCAAGGCATGTCAGAAACTTTTGAGCACCCTTAATGTTTGGAAATTGAAAACTTGAAAAGTTGGACATGCCCTAATCATAATCGTATGATTAAAATTCAGAAGTTTGGCAACTGGTTCATATTTATGACGGTTGCAGGATCCCAGGGGTCACGTAATCCCATTTTGTGACCTTCTGACAATCCGAAAGCCAGACAAGAAACAATGGATGGAAATTGAACAAGGAGAGATTCAACCTAGAAATAAGGAGAAATTTTCTGACAGTGAGAACAATCAACCCATGGAACAGAAGTTGCCTTCAGAAGTTGTGGGAGCTTCATCACTTGAGACTTTCAAGAAGAGACTGGACTGCCATCTTGTCAGAAATGGTGTAGTCTCCTTGGGTGGGGGGTTGGACTAGATGACCTAAAAGGTCCCTTCCAACTCTGTTGATCTGTTAAGACTATTTTAATATCCCGTTTCCCCCAAAATAAGACATCCCCTGATAATAAGCCCAATCGGGCTTTTGAGCGCATGGCAATAAAGCCAAGCGCTTATTTCAGGGTTCAAAAAAATATAAGACAGGGTCTTATTTTCGAGGAAACACGGCAATAATTTAGGTAAGGGAATCAATTTGATAAATGTTTGGGATGCTTGTAAGACCACTGTGATACGAGGGCGTTTTATAAAATTCAGCATTTAAGAGGAACATGGAGGAACAAAATCCAAAATACAAGAAATTAAACTGAAGGAGAGGGAACAATCAGAATTCACCGGAAGATCCTAACATACTTAATCAACTAATCAACTAAAATGATTGCAACAACAAATTTCTTAGTTTCAGATACTGAAAAGAAACTGACATAGACAAAACAACTATTTCTTGAACATGCAAATACACCAGGTGGATGGTTGGCATACAAACTGAAAAAACAGACAGAAAACTATAAAACAACCTTCAAGAGTAGAATAAGATTATATGGACAGCAAAAGGATTCAAAGACCTTTTTTTAGAATTAATATGCCAATTTATATAAAAAAATAAATTGGAAAGAAAAGATTCCTGGCTCACGATTAACCAAATCATTTCTAAGTGTAACAGGTAGTCCTCGACTTACGACCAAGATGGAAACCAGAATTTCGTTTGCTGGAGCAAAATGGTTGCTAAGTGAGTCATGTCCGATTATAAGAACTTTTTTTAAAAAAACTGTGGTTGTTAAGCAAATCACTGCACTTAATTGAATCATGTTGTCGTTAAACGGATCTGGCTCACTTGTTGGAAGTCAGATGGGAACGTCACAACGGCGATCACACGATTCCAGAATGTGAGGTAAATACATGCCAGTGGCCCAAATTTTAATCACATGGGAATGCCGTGACAGTCGTTAAGTGCGAACAACAGTCATAAGTCACATTTTTGAGGGCCGTTGTAAGTTCGGTGTCTAAACGAACGGTCGTAAGCCAAGGAACTATCCGTAACAGATTAAAAAATGGTTCTGCATTTCTCCAGAATAAGCGTTTGGAGAGATTATCGTGATGTGTCCATCAACTGAAACTTTTGAGGGGCCGTCAAGGAGATGTAACGTTATCTCGATGAGTTAAAAGTCTAAACCGAAGTCATCTCCGGGTTGAATTAATTTCCTGGGAATATGAAAATTTGGCAGTGGGGTTTTTCTGGCCCTTTTCCTTTCACACAAGAATCCAAAAATACCGCTCCCAGCTGCAATGTAGCTTTTCTCATTTAGTAAGTAGGGGCCAAGTTTCTCAACCTCAGGACAACACCCCAGGAAAGGGGTCAGCCGAGTCGGTGAACTGGCCTCTTCTGAACCTCTGGGATGCCAAATTTTGAAGGGAGCCAGGGGTTTCCTTTGCTTATTTGGGAAGCCCAAAATACATCTCGAAGAAGGAGCAGAAGAAAGCAAAACGGGAATGCGTGCATAAATTATCCCCGAATAGCACATCTCGGGGTTGATTCTCAAAGACGCATTATGCGGGTGGACAGAGTTTTTACATATACGTTGTTTGCTATACACACACACACACATATATATATATATATAATATATATATGTTTATATCTATATATCTATAACCTCACAAAGGTACGATTTTAGTTTTCCAACTCTAAATATGTGTCTACAAATTTAGTGTACGTATATATACATGTGTGTATATATATATATATATATATACATATATTATTGTTGTATATTGAGATCTTACACACCAGAAACAAATTCCTTGTGTGTCTAATCACACTTAGCCAATAAAGAATTCGATTCAATTCAGTTCTGTCCTATTCTTTATTTTGTAATATATTCTCCATTCTATTTTATTCTACCTATCCTATCCCAATTCTATTCTCTCTATATGTATACGTACACACATACACACATATATGTATGTATATGCACAAATATATACACACACATATACATATATGTATATATATGGAAAGCTTCTGGAGCCTGGGGAGGGCAAAAACCGGGCCTGCCGGGCCCACCGGAAGTCAGGAAATGGGCCATTTCTGGCCTCTGGAGGGCCTCCAGGGAGGAGGGGAGGCTGTTTTTGCCCTCCTCAGGCTCCAAGAAAGCCTCTGGAGCCTGGGGAGGGTGAAAAACGGGCCTACCAGAAGTCTGGAAATGAGCAGTTTCCAGCCTCCAGAGGCTTCAGGGAGGCCTGCTAGGCCCAAAATGGGGCATGGGGAGGGGGTCACATGCGCAAGTACAGGGGGGTGGGGCTCATGGGGGCATTGAATTATGGGTGTGGACACACGCATGTGCGACCCCTCCATGCTCCCCCCCCCTTTTGGCACACGACGGCAAAAATGTTAGCCATCACTGGTATAGGGTCTCCTGCTTCAGAGGGGATTGGACCAGGACAGAGGTAGGTTTCACATATTTTTTACCACCGGTTCACCCTGCGCATGCACTCTTGCTTCACACAGATGCCTTCCATGCGCAAATGCGATTTGCTCGCACGCATGGCTTAGAAAATGTGGTTATATAGGACAGCATGGCACCAGGGCTCACCCGCGGTCACCACTACCACTGGACCAGAAGATCTCCAATGTCCCTTCCAGCTCTGTGATTCTATATTTCATTGGTATTTACTGCCTTTGTGGAACTCAATAGGACTTCCACTAAAAAGCATCATGTCCTTGATTCGGTTATTTCTGCTAAAAAAATAGCAGTTGCGCCCTTTCCTAGACAGAGATGCCCTCCGTACGGTCACTCATGCTCTCATTATTTCTCGGCTGGATTACTGCAATGCCCTCTTCATGGGGCTGCCCTTGGGGTGCACCCAGAGGCTCCAACTGGTCCAGAATGCGGCCGCGCGGGTAGTTACGGGTGCTTCCCGTTACTCCCATATAACACCATTGTTGCGCAAGCTGCACTGGTTGCCGGTGGTCCTCTGGATCCGCTTCAAGGTGCTGGTGCTCACCTATAAAGCCCTTCATGCCATGGGCCCGGGGTACTTGCAGGACCACCTCCTACCGGCCTCCCACCGCCCAGTGCGCTCACATAGGACTGCCCTCCTCCAGGTCCCATCGGCCAGACAGTGTCGGCTGGCAGCCCCCAGGATGAGGGCATTCTCTGTGGTCGCACCGACCCTCTGGAATGGGTTACCCAATGGGCTCCAGACGGCCCCCGACCTCTGCACCTTCCGCACCGATCTAAAGACAGGGCTCTTTCAGCAAATTCCCTGATCTGCCATGCATTTTAATTTGGGGATTTGAGGTTTTTAAATCGGATTTTAACATTTTAATTCTATTTATTGTTGGGTTGTTTTATTCTGTGAGCCACCCCGAGTCCCTCGGGAGAAGGGTGGCATATAAATATGACAATAAATAAATAAATAAATAAATAAATAAATAAATAAATCCGAAGCAGCTGGTGAAGAGGCTTCTCTTTGCGAGGTCCTTCAAGACAAAAACGAACCCAGAATTTGAAGGAATCGAAAGGGAGCAGATAGACACGCGTGCAAACTTTCAGAGAGTAAGGAGAAGAGGGAAGGTGCCCGTTTGGCATGCCACCATCTTGCAGAAATCTCCTGCCCACCAGTTTGGGGGATGGAGTGGATGTCTGGAGGTCACCTTCTGAAGAACTTCAGATTCACAGGGCCATTGCCAGCTCGCCTCCCGTCCCACAAAAGCAGCTTTGTTCTTCCTGGGTTTCTCCCTCCCTCGGAGCCTCGCACCAGCAATTCCAATCTGAATTTTGCCAGTAATTCATACAAATTTTCTCCCCTTCTCTGACTCTAAAGAACAAGCCCAAATCTACATTTATACGACCAAACGTTGCAAGGCACAAAGGCTGTTTTTGAAGATGGGAAATGCAGGACAGTATTAATTGGGATCGAAGGTCACTCTTACCAATTTTCTACCACTGCTGCAGATGCCAACGTGACAAAGTTGGCAGTGTTGCTTTCGAAATTTGCATTTTCTTGGCCCCCTGCTAGGAAGATTGGGAAGCTCTGTCTAATAGGTAAAGAAACCTACTCCCCATTCGAAAGAAAAGACCTTTGATAATAAAACCTTTGAAATGGATTAAAGATTCAATTCCCTGGTCTGCACAGCAGGTGTCGAACCCGAAATTGGCATTTGTGTAGCCACAATTGTGATGAAACTTGGAAACCTGACAGCAGGATATACCAAAGGATATCCATATAAAGCGGGGATGCGGTGGCTCAGTGGCTAAGACGCTGAGCTTGTCGATCGAAAAGTCGGCAGTTCAGCGGTTCGAATCCCTAGTGCCGCGTAACGGGGTGAGCTTCCGTTACTTGTCCCAGCTTCTGCCAACCTAGCAGTTCGAAAGCACGTAAAAAAATGCAAGTAGAAAAATAGGGACCACCTTTGGTGGGAAGGTAACAGCGTTCCGTGCGCCTTTGGCGTTGAGTCATGCTGGCCACATGACCATGGAGACGTCTTCGGACAGCGCTGGCTCTTCAGCTTTGAAACGGAGATGAGCACCGCCGCCTAGAGTCGGGAATGACTAGCACATATGTGCGAGGGGAACCTTTACCTTTATCGATATAAAACATGAAATTTAGAGGAGGCATTCTTTCATTCATTCAGAGTAGAGCTGGAAGGGACCTTGGAGGTCCTCTAGTCCAACCCCCTGATCAAGCAAGAAACTCTATTTTATTTCAAAGAAATGGATGTCCAATATCTTCTTAAAAGCCTCCGGTGATGGAGAACCACAACTTCTGGAGGCAACCTGTTCCATTGGCTAATTGTTCTCGCTGTCAGGAAATTTCTCCTTAGTTCTAAGTTGCTTCTCTCCTTGATTAGTTTCCACCCATTGCTTCTTGTCCTGCCTTCAGGTGCTTTGGAGAAGAGCTTGACTCCCTCTTCTTTGTGGCAGCCCCTCGAATACTGGAAGATTGCTATCACGTCATCCCTAGTCCTTCTCTTCATTAAACTAGATATATCCAATTCCTGCAACCATTCTTCATGTTTAAACTTTCAGCCCCATAATCACCCTAGTTGCTCTTTTTTCCCCCCTTTCCAAAGTCTTGACTTTTTTTTTTTTTTTAATATCATGGTGACCAAAGCTGGATGTCAACTTGCAAAGCTTTCAAGTTGCCATGAGCAGGAGGGAGGGAGAACTGAAGTGAATTCCATACATTCTTTCTGACCGCAATCAGAAGGAGGGTGTTAGGTTTCACAGCCAGCTAAAGTGGTTAATTGGAGAATGTGATTTATGACATGGCCAGAGAGGAGGTGAGAGACAGGGTCATAGGGGAACGTAAATCTACGTAGGATCAGTCCTAACTGCATCCGAATATTGCTGGAATGGTGCTCCTAATAAATGAATATATTTCCTTTAAAGTTTGGATCATGGCTCATGAATTAATTGTGCGTCTTTCGGAAACCTGACACTGGATGCAGTATTCTGGTCTTACCAAGGCTTTATAAAGGGGTACTAACACTTCACGTGAGCTTGATTCTGTCCTTCTGCTAATGCAACCTAGGATTGCATTGGCTTTTTTGGCTGCCGCCTCACACCGCTGGCTCATATTTAACTGGTTGTCCACCAAGACTCCCCCAGTTCCTGCTCTCAAGCCAAATTTCACCTCCTCTGTACCTGTCCATTGGGTTTTTCTCTCTGTAAGTGTCAAGACCTTACATTTCTCTACATCAAATCTCATTTTGTTGGATAGATCACAAATTTTCATTTGGTTAGATGCTGATGTGACAGCTCAGGGTCTGACGTGCGTCATTTGACAAGCTTCTTCACTCTTATCTTCCAAGCAATTGTGATGTGGCTGCAAGATTTGTGCTGAAAAACATGTGGGCTGCTGGACCTTGAGGGACATTTTCCTTCCTACTCAGCATTCTTCTGCATGGAAGCCTAGATTAAAATCCAGAGATGTCCTCAGTGAAATGTGACCATCATTGCAGATATGGGCACCCCCCGGCACTTCGCACGTTAAATGGAATCTGAGATGGGGAAGAGGTGATCTATAAGATATCCAGTGATCTATAAGATATCCAACCAAGGGGGAAACATCTGGAAATCTTCAGCAAGATACCATGTCTCCCAAGGTCATCATGTTCCATGGTGGAATTGTTCTGACCATACACATTTCTTCCAATACTTCATAAACACTTTATCCTCTTTTGATTTAAGCCTATTGAAGACATTTTGGGGCATTCATACCTTCTTATATGAAGGACAATGAAGGTGTTCGGTGTTATCACCGACTTTTTGCAGGAGAAAATCTCTCTACGTGGTCTTTAAATGTTGACACACACAATTTAATGTGGGATAATTGCTCAATTATTTTTTTTCTCTTCAAGGTTAACTGCTCCTTTTAGCCATCGTCGGACGGTTTCTACAGTCCCATTCTTCTCCTTGGTGCCAACCCAACTTGGTTCCATCACTGTTCCTCAAACAAGCATCCTCCAGATAGGTTCACGTTACAATTTCCAACTTAATTCACCGGTTGAGACATCTGGGTGGAATCTGCACCCCAAAATAGAGAAACCGGGCTCACATTTAACTTAGACGTTTGACGCTCCTGAAAACTGGACACGCTATTTCAAAACGTGGAGACCAATCTCTTTTAGAATTAGAATTATTTATTTATTGGCCAAGTGTGATTGGACACACAAGGAATTTGTCTTCAGTTTTTGATGCAATAAATTGTAGAACCATGCATTCAAAAAAGCACGGACGAAGCTGAACTACACACGCCCAAATTCTGCGGGCATGACGTTGTATTAAATCGTGGTTTAATAAATAAGTCAAAATTCTCTGGGCACTCCAATCACGATCAGTTTACTAGTCACAATTCAAAGTATCAACTATTATCCTAAGGTGAAAAAAGACACACCATGACTTAAGTTATACAAGCAGCTCTTGACTTACAACTATTCATCTACCAGCACTGAAAAAGTGACTTATGACCGGTTCTCGCACTTACGACCGTTACAATATCCTCACAGTCACGTGATCAGAATCCAGCCACTTGGCAACATGGATGTATTTATGACGGTTGCAGCGTCATTCGTGACCTTCACAGCCCGTATCCAACAAACAAAGTCAATGGGGGAAACCATTCATTTAATGAACGTAACATTCACTTATGACCTGCAGTGGTTCACTTAACAACAGTGGCAAAGACGACCATAAACTTGGGCACAGTAAATGCCTTACTTAGATTCTGGTCATAACTGCAGTCATAAGGCGAGGACTACCTTCACCTGTGCATGCGGACAACCGGAATTTTTTTTAGAAAGCAACAACCTTGGGCCTCATAAGGTTGTTGCTTTCTACACCATGCTACACAATTTCTACACATTGTTGTTGCTTTCTACACAAATGCACTCAACAGTGGTCCTTTGTTGTGTTTTGCCAAGCCCACTTCAAGCAGAGAATTGAGCCAAACGTTTAATATCTAACCCCAGATCCCAAGAAAAATAAGCTATGGCATTTTAAAATAAGTTTTTTTTAAAAAAAAAAATCTTTTAAAGACAGTTTTTTAACCCTTAAGATTCACAAAGGAAATGGGTCCAGTATCTGATTTTTTAAAAATTTAAACAATGATGGTCAATGGTTAGATGGTCTAAGATATTAATATTTAAACGTGCATCTTTTTGACATTTATATTTTATTGGGTTCCATTAATCTAGTGGAAATGTTAATTTATATTGCTTGTCCGTGTAGGATATGCCATGCGCAAAATAAACAAACAACTGACAAAGTTAAGTTTTGCCAATTGGAAATTAGATAATCCTCGACTTACAACAGTCCATTTAGTGGCGTCATCACTGAAAAAAGTGATTTATGACCGTTTTTCACACTTATGACCATTGCAGCATCAAATTTTATGATCCAACTTCAGCCCCTTGACAACTGATTCACTTTTATGATGGTTGCAGTATCCTAACCCCTTTTTGCGACCTTCTGATCAGCAAAATCAATGGGGGAAACCGGTTTCACTTAACAACCATGTTACTAATTTAAGAACTGCAGTGATTCACTTAACAAATGTGACATATTTAGACGTTTGGCAACCGGTTCATATTTATGACGGTTGCAGTTTCCCTGGATCGTGTGAACACCTTTTGCCACCTTTTGACAAACCAAGTCCGTGGAGAAACTGGATTCACTTAACAACTGGGTTGCTAACTTATCAATTGCAGTGATTCGCTTAACAACCGTGGCAAGAAAAGTCGTAAAATGGGACAAAGCTCATTTAACCAATAACCAGATAAATTTCGGCTCCATTGTGGTCGTAACTCAAGAACTGCCTTGATCCATTATTATAACTTATTATTATATAATAATATAAATAAACATGGTTTAACACGAGGCACAAATCTAGTGACATCATCATGAATTTCCCAGTTGCCATTCACCGCAATTTGTTGTTAAATGAGACATCTGGTTCAGTGAGTTTTGCCCCATCTTATGGATTTCCCCCTCCCCAATAGTTGTTAGGTGAATCACAATTTCTGTTGTTAAATGAGACATTTGTTCAGTGAGTTTTTATCCAACCTTATGAATTTTCTTCCCAGTTAGGTCCGTGATGGTGAACCTATGGCACGCGTGCCACCTGAGGCACATGGAGCCATATCGGTGGGCACGCGAGCATTGCCCTAGCTCAGTTGCAGCATGTATGCGCGCACTGGCCAACTGATTTTCGGGCCTTCCAGACCCACAGGAAGTCAGGAAACAGGCTGTTTCCAGCCTCCGGGGGGGGCATGGGGAGTTGAGGAAGGCCCATTTTTCGCCCTCCCCAGGCTCCAGAGGCTTTCTAGGAGCCTGGGGAGGGAAAAAACGGCCTTCCCCACCTTCCCCCAGAGGCCAGAAGCGGCCCGTTTGCCAACTTCCAATGGGACCAGAAGGCCCGTTTTTTACTCTCCCCAGGCTCCAGAGGCTTTCTAGGAGCCTGGGGAGGGTGAAAACGGCTCCCCCCACCCCCAGAGGCCCTCCAGAGCCTGGAAATGGCCTGGGGCGCATTGAATTATGAGTGTGGGCACGCACGTGCACGACCCCCCCCCCCCCTTTTGGCACACGGCGGCAAAAAGGTTAGCCATCACTGTGTTAGGTGAATCACTGCAGTTCATAAATTGGGAAGCCAGTTGTTAAGTGAATCACACTGGGTTAGGACCACGGAGGCTGTTTTTGACACAACAGCCACACCAAGCACATCAGCTGTGTCAACAACGGGAGGAAAACTCCAAATTGGGCTTTTGGAGGGTGTGGTTCAGGACCACAGGTCTAAATTTGTGTGACTCATTTCTCCGCAAGAACCATCTCCAGGTGGCTGCACGCAGATCTCAATCCTGATCTCCAGAGGTGTGTCCCGAAACATAATTAAGAATTAACACACAACAATTAAACCGGCAGTTGATGTGAATCATGGGGTCCACATTCCTCTCAGATCAGAATCATGATTTTAGGGTTATGATTTTAGGCAACGTCGACAGAGGAAGCCAGATTCACTTAACAAGACTAACTTAAAAGGAGCCTGGTGGTGCAGTGGACTAAACTACTATTAAAGTAGTATTTAGCTGCCAGCTGCCTGCAATTACTGCGAGTTCAAATCTCACCAGGCTCAAGGTGGACTCAGCCTTCCATCCTTCCGAGGTAGGTAAAATGAGGACCCGGATTGTGGGGGCAATAAGCTGACTTTGTATAAAATAGAACACCGCTTAGGGGGTGGCCAAAAGCCCTACTAAGCAGGTATATACAAAAGTATGAAGGCTATTGCTTAAAAGCATTGTAAGCCGCCCTGAGTCTCCGGAGAAGGGCGGCATATAAATCAAACTAATAAATAAATCAAACTAATAAAAACCTGGAGTGATTCACTTAACATCCGCGGTAAGAAAAGTCGTAAAACGGGACAAGATTCACTTAACAAGTGTCTCACTTGGTGACATACATTTTGGGCTCCGTTGTGGTCGCAACACGAGGATTACCTGCAGTGTACAGATAATCCTCAATTTACAACCAACCTCTCTGAGGGCCCTTACAACCCAAATTCAAAGTTCTGACGGATTCCCTCCTTCATGGCCACATGACTGCACTTTGGCCACCAAGACGACGCCTATGGCCATTTGTAGCATCCTTCAGCCACATTATCTCATTTTATGACGGTTTTGCAAAACAAACAAACAAACAAACAAAAAGAAAAAAACCCCAGGAATTTGCTTGTTTTTTTTTTGCACAATCATCTCTTAGCAAACCATCAAATTTGTTCACAACCACGTCAAAAAAAAAAAAAATGCTCATAAAATTACATCACTCCCTTTGGACAACTCGATTACGACCGCTATCGATACGGACCATTTTAGAATAGAATAGAATTCTTTATTGGCCAAGTGTGATTGGACACCCAAGGAATTTGTCTTTGGTGCATACGCTCTCCGTGTACATAAAAGATACGTTCGTCAAGAATCATAAGGTACAACACTTAATGAGAGTCATAGGGAAACAGTCAATATAAATCTTAAGGATACAGGCACCAAGGTTAGTGTCATACAGTCGTAAGTGGGAGGAGGCAAGCTCCATTACAGTCGTAACTCGAGGATTACCTGTTTAGTGCAGTTTTCATGGTTAAAAAGACGCATGAGCTATAAACACACCACTTGTCTGCACCACCTGAAGCCAAATTTGTTTTTCCCCCAGGATAACACTGCAGATGTAAAACAGATGGTTGATCCCAGGAAGAAACACAGCCGAAGCAATGTTCTTCCTTTGATCCCGGAGTGTGGCTGTCCTAAAACTCTTTTAATGACCGAAAAACTGCCAAAGAGCAAAGCTCCAAGGAAGTTTTAAAATTCCTTCTCTTATAGGTCTGCAAAGAGCATTCCTGTATTAAAAGTTACGAGGTGCAACATTCATGTATTAAAAGGTATACAAAAGCACTTTAATTCCATGCATGTCAAAAGGCCACAGACAATTCTACAAAATGCCATGTCGTAACTAGAGGCCTCTTTTGCAAGGGCTGACGCCGTTCGTGTCTATATATATAGGTCAGACTGTCAAGGAAGGTGCCAGGCTGTCTGTGGTACAACAGTGGGCACCAAACTTAATCAAATTATATCAAACGCAGCCACAGGGGAGGCAGGCGAAATCGTGTGGGACTTAGCAAAGCCTCCCAAGTATAAAGCTGGAAACTTCATATTTAAAATCACAACCTTCGCCAGTCCGACTGCAACCGGCAGCGTGAAAAAAAAGATGCTTTAGAGCAGTTGTTTTCTAACCTGGCTACTTTTAAGATGGGTGGACTCCAATTCCCAGAATTCCAAGCCAGCTGGAGGAATTCTGGGAGTTGGAAGTCCACCCATCTTAAAGTAGCCAAGCTTGGAAAACAGTTTTAGATTAAAACTGCTCGTGTGCATTTTTTTTAAAATATTCCTTAAAACCAGAGTGGATAAAAATCAATGATTTTTTTTTAATTTTTTTTTTTTTTTTTTTTTTAAATTTAAATCGTTTTTTTTTTTTGTTTGGCTTGGATTATTTTGCTTTTTATTGAATTTATTTTAATAAAAAACTTTTGGGGTAAAAATCTATCTTAAAATAGTTTTGTACTTAAGATACATAAATAATTTAGTTTATTCAGCCTGAAATGGAGCTTAGTTATGTAGCATGAGGCTGTATATTCTGCAACACTGGGACTATCGGTGAGTCAACAGCGGGTCAAAGGAGTAGCAGAGATGACAGTTGCTCTTTAAAAATTATGATTTAAATCGAGTTGATTTAAATCAAGCCTTTTTACTAGTGATTTAAATCATGATTTAAATCGACTCGATTTAAATCAAATCCACCCTGGTCAAAACATTTTTCTTGGGGGAGGGGCTTCCCACAAACTGCTATTATGCAAAGTAAGTTTTAGATCACACCCGAGTTGTTAAATCTCCAACACTGGAAATTTTTAAGAAGATGTTGGATAACCATTTGTCTGAAGTGATGTAGGGCAACCCTTTTTGCCGTCACGTGCCAAAGCAGAGGGAGCGTGGGGGGGGGGTCCTGTGCGCGCGGGCCCACACCTATAATTCAATGCCGTCCCACGCCCAACCCCCCGCGTATGCACACAAGACCCCACCCTCCCCGCTCCCTCTGTTTTTGGCACGGGATGGCACAGTGGGCCCAGAAGGCCTATTTTTCATCCTCCCCATGCTCCATAGGCTTTCTAGGAGCCTGGGGAGGGCAAAAATGGCCTTCCCCACCCTCCCAGAGGCCAGAAACAGCTCGTTTCCTGACTTCCGGTGGGCCCAGAAGGCCCATTTTTCATCCTCCCCAGGCTCCAGAGGCTTTCTAGGAGCCTGGGGAGGGCAAAAATGGCCTTCCCCACCGCCCCTCCCAGAGACCAGAAACAGCTCGTTTCCTGACTTCCGGTGGGCCCGGAAGGCCCCAAAATCACCTGGCCGGCACGTGGATGTGTGCTGGAGCTGAGTTAGGGCAATGCTGGTGTGCCCAGAGATATGGCTTCCTGTGCCACCTGTGGCACGCATGCCATAGGTTCGCCATCACAGGTGTAGGGTCTCCTGCCTAAGCAGGGGGTTGGACTAGAACAGTGGTCCCCAACCCCCGGTCCGTGGACCGGTGCCGGGCCGTGGAGTACCTGGCACCGGGCCGCGCAGCGGCCGGGGGACAGGAACGCTTCAGCGCAAAGGCTCCTGGGCCGTGCGCAATGGGCCTGCGCAAAAGCTCCTGGGCCGTGCGCAATGGGCCTGCGCAAAGGCTCCTGGGCCGTGCGCAATGGGCCTGCGCAAAGGCTCCTGGGCCGTGGCCCCACCCCTGCGCGCGCTCAGCGGGCCGCGGCGATAAAAAGGTTGGGGACCACTGGACTAGAAGACCTCCAAGGTGCCTTCCAACTCTGTTATTCTATTCTGTTCTAAATCAATCTTTTGCAATGGCTGAGGTTTTCAATAAAACCTTAGTAAGGCCACACCTGGAATACTGCATCCAGTTTTGGTCAGGGTGGATTTGAATCATGATTTAAATCACTAGTAAAAAGGCTTGATTTAAATCAACTCGATTTAAATCGTAATTTTTAAAGAGCAACTGTCATCTCTGCTACTCCTTTGACCCGCTGTTGACTCACCGATAGTCCCAGTGTTGCAGAATATACAGCCTCCTGCTACATAACTAAGCTCCATTTCAGGCTGAATAAACTAAATTACTTATGTATCTTAAATAGAAAACTATCTTACGATAGATTTTTACCCCAAAAGTTTTTTATTAAAATAAATTCAATAAAAATCAAAAAAATCCAATTTAAATAAAAAAAAATCTGATTTTTTTTTTGATTTTTTTTAAAAAAATCATTAATTGTTATCCACCATGGTTTTTGTGCAGCACATTAAAAAAAAAAAAAAAAAAGAGAGAAGTTGGAAAAAGTGGAAAGAAGAGCAGCTAAGATGATTAAAGGCCATTGCGTAAACAGAGAGATAAGAATTAAGATCCTGTAAAGTTCTAGTAATTGCTTTATAAAGCCTTAGTAACGCCATACCTGAAATACTGCATCCAGTTTTGGTCATCACATTAGAAAAAAAAAGATGTTGAGACTGGAAAAAGTGCAGAGAAGAGCAACTAAGATGATTAAGGGCCTCAAAACAAAAACGTATGAAGAACAGTTGCAGGATTTGGGTGTGTCTAGTCTAGAGAAAAGAAGGACTAGGTGGGACATAATAGCAGTATTACAGAATTTGAGGGGCTGCCACAAAGAGGAGGAGGGGGGGTCAAATTATTTTCCCAAGCACCAGAGGGTAAGAGAAGAAACAATGGATGGTGAGAAGCAACCTAGAACTAAGGAGAAATTTCCTGACGGTGAGAACAATTAACCTGTGGAACAACTTGCCTCCAGAAGTTATAGATGCTCCATCACTGGAGGCTTTTACGAAGGATTGGAGAGCCACCTGTCTCAAATCGTATAGGGAATCCTGCTTCAGCAGGGGGTTGGACTAGAAGACCTCTAAGGACCCTTCTAGCTCTATTATTAATGAATGAATGAATGAATGAATGAATGAATGAATTGCAATATTCCAGCACTGGAGGGGCTGCCACAAAGAAGAGGGAGTCAACTTATTTTCCAAAGCACCAGAAGGCAAGACATGAAACAATGGGTGGAAACTAACAAGGAGAGATGTCTATGGAGATTCTCCGTCATCCAGGTCATGGTTGTCCCAAAGGTGCTTTTTCCAAGACGCCACTGGACTTTCTGGTTTTTCTTTGAAGACTTTTCGCTTCTCATCCAAGAAGCTTCTTCAGCTCATCCAAGAAGCTTCTTCAGCTCATCCAAGAAGCAGTGAAAAAACCAGAAAGCCCAGTGGCCCCTTGAAAAAACACCTGTGGGACAATCAAGTAGAGAAGCAACCTAGAATTAAGGATAAACTTTCTAACAGTGATGACAATTAACCAGTGGAACAGCTTGCCACCAGAAGTTATGGGCGCTCCATCACTGGATGTTTTTAAGATGAAACTGGAGAGTCACTTGTCTGAAACATTATAGGGTCTCCTGCCTGAGCAGGGGGTTGGACTATAAGACCTCCAAAG
Organism: Pantherophis guttatus; assembly: GCF_029531705.1. The sequence continues at coordinate 6,059,893 of NW_026844077.1, read as the reverse complement.
TCCCTCCCCAGTTCTATTCTGATTGATTGATCTCTTTCCTGCTCCATCTAGACCCAACCTCAAGAAACAGGAAACCCCCCCCCAAGCAGCTTCTTTTCCCAACAATAAAGTGCACCCCTCACTCATTTAGAATCAAGCATCCAATCCCTTCATCAGGCCATTTTCCCTGGTTTCGGAGAACATTTGACACGTAATGGGTGGCCTTAAAGGTGGTTTGTTCCCTGCCACGTCTCGTCGAACCCCCCACCCCACCCCCAGGAGTTGAGTCGGTGGTCAAGGTTCCCAGCGCAAGCCAAGGAAGGAAGGAAGGAAGGAAGGAAGGAATGATAGGGAAAGGAAGAATATGGGAGGGAAGGAAAGAGGAAGAAAGGAAAAATAAGGAAGGAAGGAAAAAATGAAGGATAGGTCAAGGAAGGAAGTATATGGGAAAGAAGGAAGGAAGATCTGGGAAGGAAGTAATTATCAGGATAAGGATAAGGATAATTTTATTTCTATACCGCCCCTCTCCCGAAGGACTCGGGGCGGTGTACAGCCAGGTAAAAACACAATACAAATATCACAATTTAAATTTAAAAAATTATTAAAAGTATTACATTTAAGGCCAATTAACTAAAAAACCCAAAAATTTAAGAATTCCAAATTTAAAACTCAGGGAGGGAGGGAGGGAGGGAAGGAAGGAGGAAGAAAGAAAGGATGGTAGGAAGGAAGGAAGGATAGAGGAAGGATGAAGAAATGAAGGATAGGGAAAGGAAGTAAGTATATGGGAAAGAAGGAAGGAAGATATGGGAAGGAACTAATTATAGGAGGGAGGAGGGATGGAAGGAAAGGAGAAAGAAGAAACGAAGGAGGATAGAGGAAGGACGAAGAAATGAAGGCTAGGGAAAGGAAGGAAGTATATGGAAAGGAAGGAAGGAAGGAAGGATGATGGGGAAAGGAAGAAGGAAGAAGAGGGAAGAAAGGAGGAAGGAAGGAAAAATAAGGAAGGAAAGAAGAAATGAAGGATAGGTAAAGGAAGGAAGTATATGGGAAAGAAGGAAGGAAGATATGGGAAGGAAGTAATTATCAGGAGGGAGGGAGGAAAGGAAGAAGGAGGAAGAAAGGAAGGAGGATAGAGGAAGGACGAAGAAATGAAGGATAGGGAAAGGAAGTATATGGAAAGGAAGTAAGAAAGAAATGAATGATAGGGAAAGGAAGGAAGGAGGGAAGAAAGGAGGAAGGAAAATAAGAAAGGAAGGAAGAAAGGAAGGATAGGTAAAGGAAGTATATGGGAAGGAAGTAATTATCGGGACGGAGGAAAGGAAGGAGGAAGGAAGGATAAGGAAGGCAGGTAGGAAGGAAGGAAGGATAGAGGAAGGACGAAGAAATGAAGGATAGGGAAAGGAAGGAAGTATATGGAAAGGAAGGAAGGAAGAAATGAATGATAGGGAAAGGAAGGAAGGAGGGAAGAAAGGAGGAAGGAAGGAAAAATAAGGAAGGAAAGAAGAAATGAAGGCTAGGTAAAGGAAGGAAGTATATGGGAAAGAAGGATGGAAGTATATGGGAAGGAAGAAATTATCAGGGGGAAGGAAGGAAGGAAGGATAAGGAAGGCAGGTAGGTAGGAAGGAAGGCAGAGGAAGGACGAAGAAATGAAGGATAGGGAAAGGAAGGAAGGAGAGAGAGAGAGAAAGAAAGAGGTCCATGCAAAATAATAAACCACGATTCGGATCATTCCAGCTTTCCCGTCTCGTCTGAATGCAACGGATACAGAGGAGAGAAAAAAAAACCCCTCTTAATCGCGCTTGCTGCTCAGCCTGATGGGCTTTGGGATTGGGGTTCTTTGCAAGACACGGGGACGAGGGGGGGGGGGCGGTTTTCCACCACGTGCAAACAATTCAGACCCTGCAAATCCGGCATTGCTGCCCCCCACCCACCCACCCCGGGTTCGGGGTCTCGCCTTCTTTTCCTTCCCACCCGGGAGGGCTGCTCCAGGATCAAGTCCGCAGAAATTGCAAAACCAGCAACCGGGCGCGCGTGCAATGCAGAAAATGAAGAAATAAATGAGTAAATCCGGGGTTTAGGCGCCCTTTCGGGTGCAATCAGGTTTGGCGGGGGTGGGGAAGCGATTTTTTTTAAAAAAAAAAATATTATTATTTTTTTGCAACCGCGCAAGGCTGCCCCGCCCCGCTTGCAAATTCCCCAGGATCGCGGACCCCGCAGAAGGCAGGGCGAGGCCCCGATGCATTGCAAGAAATCCAGAAAAAACTCCCCCCCCCCACCACCATCACCACCCGGTATTCTTGCAACCGACCCACCCACCCAGCCTTCCTTCCTTCCCGGCCTTGCACGTGCCCCCTTTGCACCAGCCCCCCCACCACCACCACCACCCTCCTTGCAGCAGTGCAAGGCCAGCCGAGCCATGCACGCTTCTCCGGGGGTGGGAAAAGGGGGAAAAAAAAAAAAAAAAGCCGGGGTGCCCCTCCCTCCACGCGTGGGAGTGGAGCAGGGCGAGTGGGATGCAAACCCCCCCCCGCGCGCGCCTTTCCCCACGAGCTCCTTACCCGTATTGGTTTTTTTTTAATTATTATTATTATTATTAATTTTTTTTTTTTGCTGCAAATCCGGAGCAGCGCAAAAGCCGCGCGCCTCCCTCGTGCAAAGCCCGGGCGGAAGGTGGGAGGGGGGAAAGAGAGCGAGAGCGAGAGGAGGAAAAAAAAAAGAGAGAGAGAAAGAGAGAAAAGGAGCGCGTGCGCGTGCGCGCAAGGCAAAGGCGTTCCACCGCGCGGGGTGGGGGGTGAGAGCACGCGCGCGCGCCGGAGCCAGCGCGAAGCAGCCAATCGGAGTGCGCCTTCCTCCTTTTTTTTTTTTTTTTTGCTTTGGGCCCCGCCCCGAACTCGCGCGCCGGGGAGACAGAGAGAGAGAGAGAGAGAGAGAGAGAGAGAGAGAGGTCCCTGGCCACGCCCCTTTCCTTGCTTCGCCGCCGCCTGCCAGACAGAGCGAGTCCGGCTGCGGGCTGATCACGTGATGCGGCGGCAGGCGGAGTGGGCGGGGCCGGGGCCGGGCTGCACGAGGAGCGCAGGGCGCAGCTTTTGCTTTTGCAACCGGGCGCTCGCGGGCGCCTTTTGGGGAGGGGGGTCCCGGGTGCCTTGGAGTGGGGGGGGCTCTGGCTCGGCTGATCCCGGTTGGGGAAATCTGGCTTTGCATCTGGCTTAGGCGAAGGTTAGCATCTCTAACGTGGCTTGAGAGCCCGGGATAGATACGAGGCACGCGTGTCCTACGTGCCAATACGGTGCGTGGTCTTGGCGTGGGAGTTTTTCTTTTTCTTTTTTTTTGAAATTTTTCTTTTTTATTTGTAAACAAACATACATAAAAACATAAAACCATCTTCAATTACACACAGTGTGTCGGTTGGTTACAAGTCTTTTGTGCATCTTCATCATATTCATAGTTTACAGTTTACCTAAATTCTTATTGATCTAATATATATATCTATATATTATTGTCCTCATTGATTATTTATTTATTTATTTATTTATTTATTTATTTATTTATTTTTATTAGATTTATATGTCGCCCTTCTCCGGAGACTCAGGGCGGCTTACAATGCGTTAAGCAATAGCCTTCATACTTTTGTATATTTTATACAAAGTCAGCTTATTGCCCCCACAAACCGGGTCCTCAATTTACCTACCTTAGGAAGGATGGAAGACTGAGTCAACCTTGAGCCTGGTGAGATTGAACTTGCAGTAATTGCAGACAGCTGAATGTTAATAACAGGCTTTTTAGTCTGTTGAGCTATCCAGGCTCCTTGCTGGATTTATAGCTGTTCTTCCCTCATTTTGTACAAAATATTCTAAGATTTGAGTTAATTTATATTCTAACATTCACTTCATCACTAAATCAATCCAATAATAACTGTCAAGTATTTGCAAGCCATTGGCACATGTGTCATCTAGACACCAGTGGAGGCAGAGAGTGTTTCCACCCCTATGTGGAAAGGAGGGGCTTACCCTGAGTATAACCCCCCCAACCTTTTCCACCTTGCTCTCTCCATCTCTTCTTTTCATGTTTGTTCCTCATGAGACTTGATCTCTGTTGTACATAGTTAATATGATTTATTATACGAATAAATACGTTTAAGACATTTATTCATGCATCTGCCTCTGAACTCTTCTATGCTCCTGGGTGTTTCTACATCCCAATTCCACAATAATGCATCTTTATGTTATATTTTATATAATTTTACAATTCTTGTATTATAAAAATCTCGCATCTTCTTTCGTTTCCATATTTTTTTATCTAACCATTGATAAAATAAGTCGGCGTGGGAGTTTTTCGAGTGAGGGGAAAGCCGCTCGCGGGGAATGAAGGAAAGAGGCAGGCAACTGTGAGCACCTCTGGTGGCCGGTCCTTGACGTAACGACCATCCGGTTTAGTGGCCCAGGGGCAAGCACTGAAAAATGTGACTTAGGGCCAGCGGGTTTGGGTTTTTTTGCAACATTCTCACTGTCATGTAATTAAAAAATTCAGGCAGAGGGGCATGTAGTTATGACAGTTGCACTGTCCTGGGGTCATGTGATCCCCCACCTTTAACCTTCCTAGCTGGAATTCTGTAGAGCAGTGTTTCTCAACCTTGGTAGCTTGAAGATGGGGGACTTCAACTCCCAGAATCCCCTGGCTGGGGGATTCTGGGAGTTGAAGTCCACCCATCTTCAAGCTACCAAGGTTGAGAAACACTGCTGTAGAGATTCTCAGTCATCCAGGTCATGGCTGTCCCGAAGGTGATTTCTTTTTCCAAGAGACAACTGGACTTTCTTCTTTTTGCTTTAAAGACCTTTTGCTTCTTATCCAGTGTAGGAAGAAATATCCTTCTGGGTTCAGCTCCAAGTGGGGAAAAAGACACTGGAAACATGGAGACTGCTTGGAAAGATGATTTTTTTTTTTTTTAATTTATATGCCGCCCTTCTCCGGAGACTCAGGGCAGCTTACAATGTGCTAAGCAATAGCCTTCATCCTTTTTGTATATTTATACAAAGTCAGCTTATTGCCCCCACAACTGGGTCCTCAATTTACCTACCTTAGAAAGGATGGAAGGCTGAGTTAACCTTGAGCCTGGCGAGATTCAAACCTGCAGTAATTGCAGGCAGCTGGTCTTAATAACAGAGTGCTTTAGACCACTGTACTACCAAGGCTCCTAGATTTAATGGTGGACAGGATCACATGGCTTGAGTTCCTGAACAGAAAAGGGGCTAGATACAACGATTCCCGGGTTTTATGCTCTCTCTGGCTTTGAACTTCCTGGGGCCCCAAAAAGAGTATCCTGATTGGTTGTCAGACTCCCAGGGGGCGGGGGTCTTAGCTAGCCTTGCTGGCTGATGTAATCTTCCCAGTTGCCATGTGGTGAGTTTCTGTTGCTAGATGGGTCCCATTGTGTTAGTTTCTGTTGCTATTGTGTTGCAGATGCAGATCCTATTATCAAAGATTGAGTTTCTGCCTCTGGTCCATTAACCAAGGGGGGAGGCAGGAAGGGGGGGGGGAGTTGCTTTGTCTTTAAAACATGTTTCTCCATTTCTCAACCAGGGAAACATAACATTCTGCCTTTTTAATATTTCCTAAAATATTTCATTCTTCCAGGAAAGGGGTGGGGTGCCAACTTCCTACACCAGGAAGCTTCTTCAGCTCTGACTGGATGGTGGCGAAGGGAAGGATTGATACTCCTTGCAGACAAAAGCTGGTCATTTGAGGCCACCTGGATATTTGTCTGTGTCCTCAGGGTCACCTGAGTAGTGCAAATGGGTGTGGATAAAACCACTTGCACTACTACAGCAGATAATTCTCCCAAGTAGCCTCAATGACTCTAAAAAGAATGCAAACGACCAGAATATTCTAGACTATGTAGAATATTCTATTCTATTCTATTCTATTCTATTCTATTCTATTCTATTCTATTCTATTCTATTCTATTCTATTCTATTCTATTCTATTCTATATGGTATTATTCCATTTCATTTCACTCCAGTCCACTTTTCATTATATAGGTTCTTATCCTGCCTTCGGATGCCTCGGAGGATAGGTCAACCCCTCTTCTATGTGGCAGCCCCTTAGATATTGGAAGACTGCTATCATGTCTCCCCTAGTCCTCCTTTTCGTTAAAATAGACACACACAATTCCTGCAATTCTTCTTCATATGTTTTAGCCTCGAGTCCTGTAACAGCAATAGCACACAGACTTATATACTGCTTCATAGTGCTTTCACAGCCCTCTTTAAGCAGTTTACACAGTCAATATATTCCCCCCAACAATCTGGGTCCTCATTTTATCGACCTCAGAAGGATGGAAGGCCGAATCAAACTTGAGCCGGTTAGAATCGAAGGAATCGAACTCCTGACAATGTGAGCAGAGTTAGCCTGCAATACTGCATTCGAACCACTGCGCCACCAGAATCCTCTTTGTTGTTCTTTCTCTGTACTCTTTCCAGAGTCTCTACATCTTTTTTATATTGTATATATTTATAAACTGGATGCGGGATTCCAAGTGTGGCCTTACCAAGGCATTACAAAGTGGTACTAACACTTCACGTGGTCTTGATTCTATCCCGCTGTGAATGCAGCCTAGGATTGCATTGGCTTTTTTGGCTGCTGCTGCACACTGCTGGCTCATACCTAAGTGATATCAGGTCAGGGTTCATAAAAGTTGTTTATGTTTAGAATTTTTTTTCTGTGGACACAAACCCGAGTGTCAGTCAACTTCAAGCTGCATTTACTCTAGTGCTGACATAAGAAGGAGAAGGGAGGCGTCTGGAAAGGGACGTTTGACTTTTCACCTACTTATTTTCCCTGGAGATAATATCCCCTAGGAGATGGGATGGGAGGGGGGAAATTCCTTTGAGCTGGAGCAGTAGATTAGGGGTAGAATGACTTGGAAGATGGCCAATGAGTGCAGGGGAGTGGGGAACGGAAAGGGAGGGTTTTGGGTCTGGAAGTCAGTGTTGGCTTCGATGGAGTCGGATTTTAGAATGTCGTGCTTAATAAATAGGAGTTTTCCTTCAAAGACTTTGTTTGAAATGCAATTTATTTGAGACGACCTCGAAACCTGACACCGAGACTAGAAAAAACAGCAGAAAATCGTTGCCACCTAGATTTTTATATATTTGTAAAGAAAACCGTCTCAACCATAAGATCTTTATGTCAGTGGAAAGTCTACCTCTCAAAATTGTGGGCTCTCCACCTGCATCCAGTTTTGGTCACCAATTACAAAAAAGATGTTGAGACTTAGGAAAAAGTGCAAAGAAGAGCAATAAGACGATTAAAGGCCTGGAGGTTAAAATATATGAAGAACGGTTGCAGGAACTGGGCATGGCTAGTCTAGAGAAAAGAAGGACTAAGGATGATATACCAGTCTCCCAATATTTGAGGGGCTGCCGCAAAGAAGAGGAGGGAGTCGATTTATTCTCCAAAGCACCTGAAAGCAGGACAAGAAGCAACGGATGAAAACTAATCAAGGAGAGAAACAACCTAGAACTAAGGAGAAATTTTCTAACTGTGAGAACAATTAACCCGTGGAACAGCTTGCCACCAGAAGTTGTGGTTGCTCCAACAATGAAGTCTTTAAAGAAGAGATTGGACAGCCATTGGTCTGGGATGGTCTGGGATCTCCTGCTTAATTAGGGGGCTGGACTAGAAGACCTCCAAGGTTCCTTCCATCTCTCTTACTCTGTTAATTAATCAGTGGAACATCTTGCCTCTAAGAAGTTGTGTGGTGTTATGGAATGAAGGGACCAAACAACATTCCTGGGTCAGCCAGAGACAGTTTTATTGCGCAAGGTTCAGAGCCAGATTTGTACCTGAAACTTTGAACAAGGAAAGAGCTCTGATACAACTGTTTTTATACATTTCTAAGACAAAGGATTCTGGTGAGCTCACACAGTTTTCCATATATGGTTAACATGAGATCATGCATTTTCCATATATGGTTAACATACACTTGTTATATGATAATTGACACACTTCCTAATTACTAAACCATTAGTAAACCATTATTTTTAGTTTATAAGATTATTTTAGCTACACAACTTTTCCCTAAGTGCTTGTAGTTGCTAATGGGAAATTTACTGCTGTCCTTGGGTCAGTTTATTGGATTAAGTAACTCTTTGTAACATATATGTCCTTGTCTTTGACAGTTGAGGCCCCTCAAATGTTTTCCATATGGCTGTCCTTCCGTGACAGCTAGGTCTCATCAGAAGATATATTACCACCTAATGGGGTTTAGCTGACTTTAATATAGTCTCCAAGCAAGCACTTTTCTCTCTTATAATAATGTGAATAGAGAGGGTCCTTTAGAGTTCATGTAGCTGACTCTGTATGATTCCTATTTTATTCACATTAGTGGGAAGTTGTAGGTTTTTAAGAAGAGCCTGGACAACCACTTGTCTGAAATGGTATCGGGTCTCCTGCCTGAGCAAGGGGTTGGTCTAGAAGACCTCCAAGGTCCCTTCCGGCTCTATTCTGATGGAGATGTTTTTAAGAGGAGGCTGGCTGGACAAGGATGGTTTTAACTGGTTTTTCTGCACCCCCGCAGAGAGTCAGACTAGATCAGTGTTTCTCAACCTTGGAAGCTTGAAGATGGGTGGACTTCAACTCCCAGAAATCCCCCAGCCAGCACTGGCTGGCTGGGGGATTCTGGGAGTTGAAGTCCACCCATCTTCAAGCTTCCAAGGTTGAGAAACACTGGACTAGATGATCTCCCGTGATCCCTTCCAATCCCATCGTTCTCTCACCAGATCAACTCCTGACTCAAGAGATGTCAGAAAAAAGTATTGAATGCCTGCGTGCTGGCACAGGAAGAGTTTATATATATATAAAAAAAGAAAAGAGCTTCTCACAGTATAGGTTACACAGGGTTTATTTAAAGGCCCCTTCTGAATTCTTCGGGTAGGTTATCCCAAGAAAGCACCGGATGGGAAGATAGATTAGCCAGCAGCTGGGTCTTCCTTGCGGAGCCCTTGGGACGCTGGACTGACGTCATGCCTGGACCGGAGCACAGCCTGCCACCAGTTGAGATCGCTCGAGGTTCCCCAGAGAGTGTCTGTTTACTGCAGTGCCGCACAAGCCAGATATAAGCAAGGGGGTCTCTGTGTGAGCCTGAGATACCTTTGCAAAAAAAAAAAAAAAAAAGCTTGGCAGAAACACGGAAGAGTGCCAAAGACCCCCTCTTTAAAAAGGGGCTTTCTTCCGCAGCTCTGCGACCTCATCTGTCGCAATAGAATAGAACAACAGAGTTGGAAGGGACCTTGGAGGTCTTCTAGTCCAACCCCCTGCTCAGGAAGGAAACCCCATACCATTTCAGACAAGTGTCTGTCCAGTCTCTTCTTAAAAGCTTCCAGTGTTGGAGCATTCACAACTCCTGGAGGCAAGTTGTTCCACTGGTTAATTGTTCTAACTGTCAGGAAGTTTCTCCTTAGTTCTAAGTTGCTTCTCTCCTTGATTAATTTCCATCCATTGCTTCTTATCCTGCCTTCAGGTGCTTTGGAGAATAGGTAGACCCTCTCTTCTCTGTGACAGTCCTTCAAATATTGGGAAACTACTATCATGAAACACCCTAGACCAGAGGTGGGTTTCAGCAGGTTCTGACCAGTTCTGGAGAACCGGTAGCGGAAATTTTGAGTAGTTCGGAGAACAAGTAGTAAAAATTCTGACTGGCCCTGCCCCCATCTATTCTCTGCCTCCCAAGTCCCAGCTGATTGGGAGGAAATGGCGATTTTGCAGTATCTTTCCCCTGGAGTGGGGAGGGAATGGAGTCTTTGCCTCCCAAGTCCCAGGGAGTTGGGAGGAAATGGCGATTTTGCAGTATCTTTCCCCTGGAATGGGGAGGGAATGGAGGTTTTGCAGTATCCTTCCCCTGGAGTGAGGAGGGAATGGGGATTTTGCAGTATCCTTCCCCTGGAGTGGGGAGGGAATGGGGATTTTGCAGTATCCTTCCCCTGGATTGGGGGAGGGAATGGGGATTTTGCAGTATCCTTCCCCTGGAGTGAGGAGGGAATGGGGATTTTGCAGTATGCTTCCCCTGGAGTGAGGAGGGAATGGGGATTTTGTAGTATCCTTCCCCTGGAGTGGGGAGGGAATGGGGATTTTGCAGTATCCTTCCCCTGGAGTGGGATGGGAATGGAGATTTTACAGTATCCTTCCACTGCCACGCCCACCAAGCCACACCCACAGAACCAGTAGTAAAAATTTTTGAAATCCACCACTGCCCTAGACCTCTTCATTAGACTAGACACACCCAGTTCCTGCAACCGTTCTTCATATGTTTTAGCCTCCAGTCCCCTAATCATCTTTGTTGCTCTTCTCTGCACATTTTCTAGAGTCTCGATATCTTTTTTACATCGTGGCGACCAAAACTGGATGCAGGATTCCAAGTGTGGCCTTAGCAAGACATGATAAAGTGTTATTAACAACGAATGCGCAATGAAACCCTCTCACGGAGGAAATATGTTTTGGAGCCATTGTGATGAAGTGGCCGTCTTGGTTCGGTTCAGGACCTTTTCTCCTGTAGGCAAACTTACTGGGTAGCATTTAACCTGCCTCTCTTTTTCTCAACCTTAGCTTGAGAATTCAGGAGGACACCTGAGCAGGACCAGGGGAGACATGATAGCAGCGTTCCAATATTTGTCATAGACAGAGAGTAAGGGTGGTCCACCTATTTTCCAAAGCACCTGAAGGCCAGTTTTTCCACTGGTTAATCGTTCTCACTGTCAGGAATAACAAAACAACAGGACCTTGGAGGTCTTCTAGTCCAGCCCTCTGCTCAAGCAGGAACCCTTATCATTTCAGACAAATGATTGTCTGAAATATCTTCTTAAAAACCTCCAATGTTGGAGCATCCATAACTTCTGGAAGCAAGTCATTAATTCTTTTGTCTGGAAATTTCTCCTTAGTTCTAGGTTGGTTCTCTCCTTGATTAGTTTCCATCCATTTCTGCTTATCCTGCGTTCAGGTGATTTGGAAAATAAGTTGACCCCCTCTTCTTTGTGGCAGCCCCTCAGATATTGGTACACTGCTATCATGTTGAGACTCTAGAAATAGTGCAGAGAAGAGCAACCAGGATGATTAGGGGACTGGAGGCTGAAACATACGATGAACAGTTGCAGGAACTGGGCATGGCTAGTCTAGTGAAGAGAAGGACCAGGGGAGACAGGATAGCAGTCTTCCAACATTTGAGGGGCTGCCACAGAGAGGAAGGGGTCAAACTCTTTCCCGAAGCACTTGAAGGCCAGACAAGGAATAATGGATGGAAACTGACCAAGGAGAGATTCAACTTAGAAATGAGGAGAAATTTTCTGACAGAGCAATCAACCCATGGAACGGAAGTTGCCTTCTGACGTTGTGGAAGCTTCATCACTGGAGGCTTTCAAGAAGAGATTGGACTGCCATTTGTCAGAAATGGTGTAGGGTCTCCTGCTTGGGTGGGGGGTTGGACGAGATGGCCTACAATGTCCCTTCCAACTCTCTTAATCTAAAATCTCCCCCCCAAAAAAGGTTTGTTTTGGTTCCATCTGAGGAAATGCGACCCAAACTATAGCTAAAGATGGTATCTCCCTGATATTGCGAGAGCCAAATTCTAAGCCTACAAGCAATTTCATCTTGTCAGGATTGAGTTTGAGCCTGCTGTTCCCCATCCACATTTACATTTAGCCAGGAAAAATCAAAGGTATAAGTACAGATTAGGTGAGACCTGGCTGAAAAGTAGTAATTGAGAGGGACCTTGGAGTCCGAGTGGACAATATGAGTCAGCAGTGTGCAGCCGCCACCAAAAAAGCTAATACAATCCGGGTTGTGTGAACAGAGGCATAGAATCAAGATCATGTGAAATATTAGTACCATTTTATAAAGCCCTAATAAGACCACACCTGGAATACTACAATCAATTTTGGTCACCATACTACAAAAGAGATGTTGAGACTTTGGAAAAAGATCAGAGAAGAGCAACTAAGATGATCAAAGGCCTGGAGACTAAAACATGAAAAACAGTTGCAGGATTTGGGTTTGGCCAGTCTAGAGAAAAGAAGAATTAGGGGCGACATGATTAGAATTAGAATTAGAATTTTTTATTGGCCAAGTGTAATTGGACACACAAGGAATTTGTCTTGGTGCATACACTCTCGGAGTACATAAAAGAAAAGATACATTCATCAAGAATCATAAGGTACAACACTTAATGATAGTCATAGGGAAACAGTCAATATAAATCTTAAGGATACCAGCAACAAGGTTACAGTCAGTCATAAGTGGAAGGAGATAGGTGGTGGGAACGATGAGAAGATTAATAGTAATGCAGACTTAATAACTAGTTTGACAGTTTTGAGGGAATTATTTGTTTAGCAGAGTGATGGCGTTTCGGAAAAAAACTGTCCTTGTGTCTTGTTGTTCTGGTGTGCAGTGCTCTATAGTGTCGTTTTGAGGATAGGAGTTGAAACTATTTATGTCCAGGATGTGAGGGGTCTGTAGCAGGGGTGAAATCCAGCAGGTTCCAACAGGTTCTGGAGAACCGGTAGCAGAAATTTTGAGCAGTTTGGAGAACCGGCAAATACCGCCTCTGGCTGGCCCCAGAGTGGGGTGTGGAGATTTTGCAATATCCTTCCCCCAGGAGTGGGGGAGGGAATGGGGATTTTGCAGTATCCTTCCCCTGGAGTGGGGCGGGAATGGAGATTTTGCAGTATCCTTCCCCTGCTACGTCCACCAAGACACGCCCACAGAACCGGTAGTAAAAAAAATTTGGATTTCACCACTGGTCTGTAGATATTTTCACAGCCCTCTTTATGACTCGTGCAGTATGCAGGTCCTCCATGGAAGGCAGGTTGGTAGCCATTGTTATGTTGGTAGCAAATGATAGCAGTAGTCCAGTATTTGAGGGGCTGCCACAAAGCAGAGGGGGGGTCAACTTATTATCCAAAGCACCAGAAGGCAGGACAAGAAACTATGGATGGAAACTAACTTGGGTGTCCTCCTGGATGCACGGCTGTCTTTAGAAGAGCATATGACGGCCGTGGCCAGGGGAGCTTTTTATCAGGTCCGCCTGATATGCCAGTTGCGTCCCTTTCTGGATCGGGACTCCCTACGCACGGTCACTCAGGCACTCGTCACTTCCCGCCTGGACTACTGCAATGCTCTCTACATGGGGCTCCCCTTGGGGTTTACCCGGAAGCTCCAGCTGGTACAGAATGCGGCCGCGCGGGGGATTATGGGAGCGACGGGACGCTCCCATGTGACACCTCTCCTGCACGAGTTGCACTGGCTCCCGGTGGTCTTCCGGGTGCGCTTCAAGGTGTTGGTGACCACCTTTAAAGCGCTCCATGGCTTAGGGCCAGGGTATCTATGAGACCGCCTTCTGCCGCCAATAGCCTCCCACCGGCCAGTACGCTCGCACAGAGAGGGTCTCCTCAGGGTGCCGTCCACCAGACAATATTGGCTGGTGACCCCCAGGGGGAGAGCCTTCTCTGTGGCGGCACCCGCCCTCTGGAACGACCTCCCCCTAGAGATACTCACGATACCAGACCTCCGGACTTTTCGTCGGGCCCTGAAAACTCATTTATTTCACCTAGCCGGGCTGGCTTGATCCCATCCGTTTCGGTTTTAATTTGAAATTGGTTTTAATTGGGTTGTTTTAAATTGTGGGCCGAAATTATTTAATTACCTTTTAAACTGTTTTTAAAATTTTGTATGCTCTGCTTTATCTCGGCTGTTCACCGCCCTGAGTCCTGCTGGAGAAGGGCGGTATACAAATCAAATCAAATCAAATCAAATCAAATCAAATCAAATCAAATCAAATCAAATCAAATCAAATCAATACATAAATAAGGAGAGAAGCAACCTGGAATTGAGGAGAAACTTCCTAAACAGTGAGGACAATTAACCCGTGGAACAGCTTGCCTTCAGAAGTTGTGGGTGCTCCCATCACTGGAGGTTTTCAAGAAGAGACTGGACAGCCACTTGTCTGAAATGGTATAGGTTCTCCTGCTTAAGCAGGGGGTTGGACTAGAAGACCTCTAAGGTCTCTTCCAGCCCTGTGGTTCTAGGAGAAGACCTTCCCTTGCAAACTTTGAATTGGACATCATCCCAGGTGGAGATTTGCAGATTTAAAGTTTGATACATCAGAAGGTGATCTCAGCTGCTGCATCTTAAAATGTCTCAAAAGTAACATCCAGTTCTGTGTATGTTGCTTTGTGAGACTTAAAACGCTGGGAATCTGATCTGGAGGAAAAAAAGTAATATTTTAGAATATTATTCCGGCTTGTTTTTTTGAGGGGGGAGAATACAAAGTTAGCTACTAGTGACATCTAGGGTTCATTTTTAAAATGACAATCAGAATAGCAGAAACATGGAATAGAATAACAGAGGTGGAAGGGACCTTGGAGGTCATCTAGTCCAACCCCCTGCCCAAGCAGGAGATCCTATACCATTCCGGACAGATGGCAGTCCAGTTTCTTCTCGAAAGCCTCCAGTGATGAAGCTCCCACAACTTCTGAAGGCAACTTCTGTTCCATGGGTTGATTGCTCTCACTGTCAGGAAATTTCTCCTTATTTCCAGGTTGAATCTCTCCTTGTTCAGTTTCCATCCATTATTCCTTGTCTGGCCTTCGGGTGCTTTGGAGAATAGGCTGATCCACTCCTCTCTGAGGCAGCTCCTCAAATATTGGAAGACTGCTGATTTTAAGCTAAGAAAAAGAGGTGGAAGGAACATGGATCAAAATTTGCACATGCCACAAAATTGGGTGGGATGCCTAATGCCCTTGAAGATGGAAATGAATGTTGAAATAGTCTTGAGACAGGTTAGAATAGCGTGTCTCAACCTTGAGATCATGAAAGTGTGTGGACTTTAACTCCCAGATTTCCCCAGGCAGCTGTTTGACCCCCTGAGCTACAAATCTTCTCTTCTGTTGGGACTAATAGATAATTTCATTTATTTAAACAATTCATATAGCCACCTCTCTCACTGAAGTAGACAAGAATTGAAACCACCTGATAACCCCACTCCCCACCCCCAAAATCATAAAATAAAATTTCAACATCTCCTACATCATATCTCTGGGTGTGAAAGAAAAATAACTCCAATCCCTAAAATAACACAAAAAGTCCTTCTCTGAGGGAGATAGGCAGTTTCACATTTTTCAGAAATGTGAAAATTGATAGATTATATACATACATACCACACACAAACACACACACACACAGAGGGAGGGAGGAAGGGAGGGAGGGAGGGAGGGAGAGAGAGAAGATAGGATGGATGGATGGATGGATGGATGGATGGATGGATGGATGATAGGTAGATTAGATAGATAGAAGATAGGTAGATAGCTAGCTAGATGGATGATAGGTAGATTAGATGGATAGATGGATGGATGATAGGGAGATTGGATGGATGGATGGATGGATGGATGGATGGATGATAGGTAGATTAGATAGATTAGATAGATGGATAGATAGATGGATGGTGGATGGATGGATGATAGGTAGATGGATAGATGGATTATAGGTAGATTAGATGGATGGATGGATGATAGGTAGATTAGATGGATGGATAGATAGATGGATGGTGGATGGATAGATGGATTATAGG
>NW_026844077.1:5956803-6039303 GCF_029531705.1 Pantherophis guttatus | reverse complement strand
ACGTCTTGAAGGAAAAACAAAATTCTAGTTGCTTTTGGAAAAAGCACCTGTAGAGAAGAACCTCTCCTAGAAGAATGAAATATTTTGAGAAATATTAAAAAGGCAGAATATTATATTTCCCTGGATGAGAAATATGTTTTTTTAGAGGGAGAAAGCAGCCCCCACCTTTCTTAAGAGCCACAGCGGATGTCAGCACTTAAGAGATAAAGAGATAGATAGCTCTATTCATAAGCAAATACCCTCACCCAAAATCCTGTTGGAAGAAATGTCCATCTGGGTTCAGTTACAAGTGGGGAGAAAGACACTGGAAACATGGAGACTGCTTGGAAAGATGGTTTAATGGTGGACAGGACCACATGGTTTTTCTGGAGATCCTGGGCAAAAAAGGAAAGAGATGCTGAGAGTCCCTGGGTTTTATACCCTCTCTGGCTTTGAACTTCCTGGGGCACAGGAAGAGTATCCTGATTGGTTGTTGTCAGAGGTCAGAGCTAGCTTTTTAGGTTGTCTCTGTGTTACGTTTGGTTGAGTCTTGCTGGGTGATGCAATGAAGGGCAATTAAACGGCTGTGCCTGAAGGTGGTAGATCTTTGTTATGTAGAATAGACTGACCCAGGCCTTAATGGCCCATTGACAAAGGTGGGGAAACAAAGGTGGGGGACTCAGTTTCTGCCTCCCTTTTAGGGGAAATATTCTGTCCTTTTAATATTTCCTAAAATATTTCATTTTCTAGGAGAGTGGTGGGTTCTAACTTCCTACAATCCAACAAAGGTAGAATTAGCCCTCAGCCACAATAGGAATTGCTCAAAGCCCCTCAGAAACTTCAACCAAACTTAGCTCAGACAAACATGACCCCTACATGACCCCATGGGAGTCTGACAACAGCCAATAGAATACATATTCTTGCACAGGAACAGGAAGCTCAAGTTCAAAGCCCAAGAGAAGGTATAAATACTTCCCCCCCCTCTCAACTCCATGTGCTCAGCTGCCTAGAACCACCCATGCGCTGCTTCATTATTAAACCATCTTTTCAATCAGCCTCCAGCCTCCATTTTGTCTCCAGTGCCTTTCTCCCAGCTTGCAACTGAACTTGGTCCCTATTATTCTGTGTTCTACTCAGAATCTACTCGATTCCACTTACCTTCTCTACCAGTTCGGAACTGTGAGCGCGCATTCGCTTTCTTGCTTCGCTCGCGCGCAGCGCTTCTGTGCATGTGCAGAAACTTTTGCACATGCACAGACATCCAGGCCGATGGGTGGAGCCTCCTGCTGCCACCGCCACAACCAGTTTGCCCAAACCGGGGCGAACCAGTAGAAACCCACCACTGGTTCTACTGTAACTCTTCCACAAGGACGTGAGCAGTGGTGGGTTTTCCAAAACTTTTACTACTGGTTCTGTGGGTGTGGCTTGGTGGGTGTGGCATGGCTTGGTGGGTGTGGTTTGGCTTGGTGGGCGTGGCAGGGGAAGGATACTGTAAAATCTCCATTCCCACCACACTCCAGGGGAAGGATACTGTAAAATCTCCATTCCCACCCCACTCCAGGGGAAAGATACTGTAAAATCTCCATTCCCACCCCACTCCAGGAGAAGGATACTGTAAAATCTCCATTCCCACCCCACTCCAGGGAAAGGATACTGTAAAATCTCCATTCCCACCCCACTCCAGGGGAAGGATACTGTAAAATCTCCACTCCCACCCCACTCCAGGGGAAAGATACTGTAAAATCTCCACTCCCACCCCACTCCAGGAGAAGGATACTGTAAAATCTCCATTCCCACCTCACTCCAGGGAAAGGATACTGTAAAATCTCCATTCCCACCCCACTCCAGGGGAAGGATACTGTAAAATCTCCATTCCCACCCCACTCCAGGAGAAGGATGCTGTAAAATCTCCATTCCCACCCCACTCCAGGGGAAGGTTACTGCAAAATCCCCATTTCCTCCCGATCAGCTGGGACTTGGGAGGCAGAGAATAGATGGGGGTGAGGCCAGTCAGAATTCTTACTACCGGTTCTCCAAACTACTCAAAATTTCCGCTACCGATTCTCCAGAACTGGTCAGAACCTGCTGAAACCCACCTCTGGACGGGAGAGACATTTTGCTATGTCCCTTTAATTGCTGCGTGTTGGAGTTACTCATACTTCTTTTTCCTGTAGAAGCAGTGAGAAATTAAGTTGCAAGAGGACCTTTCGAATTACGGTGCTGAATTAATAATGCTTTTATTAAGATTTGTGACCTGAATCAAAACCTCTTTTAGGGGCCACCGAGGTCAAAACTGTTTAATCACAAAACTGGTTCCAGGGTTCTCTGAGACAATAATTTCCCTATTTCTGTTACGGCAATCTTTGTAGTGAAACTGAAAGGCTAAAGTTATTATCTCACAGAGCTCCAGAAGCACTTTTATTAAAGCCCAAACGCATTGGCCTTTTTATTAAATTCATAAAATATTCTCCACCTCACTCCGTACTGGGGTTTCCAGTCCCTTTTCTTTCATGATTGAAAATTCTGGGTTTTTTTAAAAAAATATTATTATTATTCCAGTAATAGATTCTCAGAACAGCATCTGAAAGGGATCTGAGGTAACCAAGTATAGCCAGTCTTTGACTTATGACTGTAATTAAGCTTGGAATTATGGCCATAAATTGTGTTGCTCATCAAATCAGTGAGTCATTAGGTGATCCATCCAATTTTCTAACTTTTGTTGTTGTTCTTTTGCTGTGGTTGTTAAGCAAACACTACTATTGTTCAGCACCGTTGTTAAGTGAACCCAACACCAATTTTTTTTGGGAGGAAAAAATGTCGTAAATCAGTGGTGAAATCCGATTTGTTTTACTACCGGTTCTGTGGGTGTGGCTTGGTGGGTGTAGCAGGGGAAGGATACTGCAAAATCTCCATTCCCTCCCCACTCCAGGGGAAGGATACTGCAAAATCCCCATTCCCACCCCACTCCTGGGGGAATTCCCACTCTACTCTGGGGACAGCCAGAGGTGGTATTTGCCAGTTCCACTCCAGGGGAAGGATACTGCAAAATCTCCATTCCCACCCCACTCCAGGGGAAGGATACTGTAAAATCTCCACTCCCACCCCACTCCAGGGGAAGGTTACTGCAAAATCCCCATTTCCTCCCGATCAGCTGGGACTTGGGAGGCAGAGAATAGATGGGGGTGGGGCCAGTCAGAACTCTTACTACCGGTTCTCCGAACTACTCAAAATTTCCGCTACCGGTTCTCCAGAACCTGTCAGAACCTGCTGGATTTCACCCTGTTGTAAATCATAATCATATGTTCCTGGGATGCTGCAAACAGCTGTAAATGAGGGCTGGTTGCCAAGCAACCAAAATACAACCAGTGGTGGGATTCAGCCGGTTCTGTCCGGTTCAAGCGACTCAGTAGTGGTGACTGCGGTAGGCCCTGCCCACTGGCCCGGATGTAATGCTGTCAGAGGCAGAGATGGAGCCAGGGCCATCTGACAGTTGTCAGCTGCCTTTGGAGTCACACATCAGTGAGGCAGAAGAACAACTGGATCCTGTTCCTGTTCTGTCCCCGTCTCACACACGCACACAAACAGTCAGCCAGGAGTTAATAAAACCAGCAGTCAAGAATTCCTTTGAGATAACAGAATTGGCAGCAACCCAGTAGCTGCCTGCCAAAGACTTTACTCACAAAGGGATCAAAATAAATCCACAAAGTCAAAGAATTGTCAAGTTCAGTCCATAATAAATCCAAGGAGGGCATATAACGAAGTTCCAGAAATGCAGTATGACTTGCTAGCTTTTCAGTTTTGTCTGTCACAAGGCCTGAATGGCCACCACACCCGCTTTTATCCCCTGCGGGGTGTGGTCCAGTGACTCAGCTTAATCTCTGGCACGCCTCTTTCTCTGCTGCGCGCGCTTATCTTTCCGACACTGTCGGGGATCCAGCCAAGACTCATCCCCGTCGCTGTCTAACTGCAACTGCTCGGAAGTGCCTGGCTCCTGGCCTATCTCTTGGCCTTCGGAGGACACCTGAGGCATTGCCAGAGAGGAGGGTCCTGGAGAGAGAGGCCTTGCCAACTCCTCTCCTTCACTTTCAAAGTCTTCTCCCTCTGATCAGATGGGCTTGGGGGTCGGAGTCACAACAGTTCCCGGTGTGCGCATGCGCAGAGCTGCCAGGAGAAGGGAACAGCTAAGGAACAAGGGTCGACTCAGGAGTAAAGCCACAGGTGGACGATGAATGGCCCCAAAGAGGAGCAAAGGGGAGTGGAGTTTGCAGGAGACAATGAGTTCATTTGGGTGAAGATCTGTTCCTGCATTCTTGCCAAGTATTGTCGGTTACAGTGTGGAGTCTGAAAGATATCGGCCTGGCCACTCTCCAAGCCTGATAAAGGTCGGTAATTGAGAACTATCTTGAAAGACTATGGGAGAGGAAAGACTTTGCTGGAGAGGAATTAACTGTAAATTAAATAAAAGGGGTTTATCAAGACAAGGACTCCGCTTCGTGCTGCTGGGAAAGCAGAAACCATCTTTCTGGACCTTGAGCCTATCTTCTCTAGTC
Source organism: Pantherophis guttatus (assembly GCF_029531705.1). The sequence continues at coordinate 6,034,774 of NW_026844077.1, read as the reverse complement.
ACGCGTCATCTCCATCATTAATCCCAACCTCCGGTACTTTTGGGTAGGGGTTCTAAACACTCCACCCCAGTGGTGAAATCTAAAATTTGTTACTACTGGTTCTGTGGGCGTGGCTTGGTTGGGGGGTGGTGGTAATGTGACTGAGTGGGCGTGGCCAATTTTTTTTTAACTTTTCAAACCATTTTTTCTACAACCTCTTGCTTTCAAAAGGCTCTGACGATCCAAGCTGAGTTGCCTGATCAGCAGAGGCTTTTTAAAAAAAGCCTCTGCCGATCAGGCAACTCAGCTTGGATCGTCAGAGGCATTTAAAAGAAAAAAAGGGTTTTTTTTCTTTTAAAAGCCTTTGACGATCCCAGCTGAGCCAAGTGATCATCAAAGGCTTTTTTTTTTTACTTTTAAAAGCATTTTTTTGGCCAGAGGGTGTAGAAAAAAATCTTTTTAAAATAAAAAAAAAAAAAGCCTCTGATGATTGTGTGGCTCAGCTGGGCATGGGGAGAGGGGGGCAGGGATTTTTGCTACCGGTTCTCCGAACCACCCGCCTCCATCACTACCGGATCAGGCGATCCGGTCAGAACCGGGAGCATTTCACCCCTGCTCCACCCCCCCCCACCCTCTGGCTTGAGGTGTCCCGTGGCTTAAACTTGCTCAAAAGAGGGCAGGTTTTGTTGTCAACCTCTTAATGAAATAAATTGCGGCTTGAAAAGTAATTGGGGAGAAAACATCCTTGTCGGTGAGGGGGCGAAGGCAAATTCCTATAATTTACAGCTCATTGCTGTTAATTGAGATAAATGTATTTTGCCTCTTCTTTTCCTTATCACCTGACTACGAATGGTGGCCAGGCTGAACATTTGGTGTCGGGATAGATGCCTCTCTATCTTGGCAAAGGGAGGTGATTAATGAGGCTTACTTTAATGGCAGGAAGGCGAGCGGGTTTGTGAGTTGCAATTATCACTGCGGCTTCCACGAAAGAAGCCTGTCAACTGGGGAAGGGAATTTAAAATCACGAGAACGTCTGCTTCCAGGAGAGCCAAAGAAAGGGCTGGGAAAGATAACAGTAACAGTAACAGAGTTGGAAGGGACTCTGGAGGTCATCTAGTCCAACCCCCTGCTCACGCCGAAGACCTATTATCAGGGGATGTCTTATTTTGGGGCAAACAGGGTAGATGGGACCTGTATATTTCATGTTTGAATTGTGACCAAAACTCCGGTCCTTTTTACTGTGTGTAGGGCAGATCTTCCCCTCATCTAGAGTCCTTCAATGGTTTTTCATGGCAGAAGCTTCACACTTGAACCTGGCTTCTTGGTGATCGGATCTCTGCAAGCTCAGTTCACTTCAAGCCCAGATTTCCATGGTGAAACCCTCATTTGGGATGGCTGAATCATCGGTGTGCCCAATTTATTTCATATCATTTTATTCTGTTTATTGATTGCAGCTGTTGGTTTAATCCCAGCGTTCTCCTGGTGAACTCCCAAGGCGACTCTTAAAATTGAAATTAAGCAGAACCAACGAAACACCCCCAGATCATTAAAGAAAAATATGTTGAGTCTGGCTAGAAAACATAAGACCCTTCGACAACAGCTTACTCAGAGCCTTTCTCTAAAACGACGACAACAACAACAACAACACAAACTGTGTGAATTGCTTTTCCTTCTGTAGGCACTGTTTAGGATCTGGGGAAGAGAATTGGAGGTCACCTCCATAATTTTCTCTTCATGCTACCAGTTTGCATCTCCAAGACTGGGCAGAAGGTAGAGGCCTTAAGCAGAATAATAGAAATACAGAATTGGAAGGGACCTTGGAGGTCTTCTACTCCAAGGCAAGCCATTCCACTCATTATTTATTCTCACTGTCTGGAAATTTCTCCTTAGTTCTAGGTTACTCCTCTCCTCAGTTAGCAGGAGCACATATTTTGCCTCAAAGAAACCCAGTTCAACATCCAGAATATTCAGAAATGGCTGGAAAAATGTCAGCTTAGAACCTCAGAGAGCTTCGTCTGGTCCTCCTAGAAGAGACCAATCCATCAAGATGTTTTTGTTTCAGCTCAGAGGAACAATTTGGCTACTTTTTATGGCCGCGTCCTTCTACCAGATCTGCTCCTCTTTGAAGGGACATGTGAAATGCATTCAATTTAATTAGTTTACCTGATTTATTATGAGTTTCCACCTCCATAGCTCATCCAGTATGCCAACTTCTCATCAATAAAGGGGAACTTGGGGGAAAAGAAAACATTGATGATTCAGAGCAAACAAAACTTTATCAATAAAACGCTGGTGGATAATTGCCCTGAACAATAGCTAGACATTCCGTAATGTGGGCCCTGGGACTCTCACTGCTTCTGTGAAGAGGTACTTGGCCATGTACAAAAAAGTACTTGGTGACTCTTTCCATCCAGGAACTGATCCTATCAGAGAAATCTTTACCAGGAGTGGAAAAAAGCTCTAAAGTGGTGCTTAAAGATTGATTTCTCAGGAACAAGTTTCCAGAGGAGTTTTAACTTTGTCTGGTTACACAGAACATAGAATAATAGCATTGGAAGCAGAGGTGGCATTCAGCTGGTTCGGACGGGTTCCACTGAACCGGTTAGCGGAGATTGTGGGTGGCTCTGCCCACCTGCCCTGGCGCTATGCTGTTTTTGTTTGTTTTGTTTTATTAGATTTATATACCGCCCTACTCCCGAAGGACTCAGGGCGGTGAACAGGCACAGAATAAAATACATAGATACAAAAGTTAAAAGACATAATTAAAACCAGATTAAATAATTTAGCCCGAGACAATTAAAAAATCCCAATAATTTAAAACAGATTAAAATTTCGATTTAAAAGAATTTTAAAACAGGGGAGAAAATTAGGCCAGGCCGGCTTGCTGGAATAGGAGAGTCTTAAGAGCGCGGCGGAAAGTGCGCAGATCCGGGATCCCCCGTATCTCCGGGGGGAGCTCGTTCCAGATAGTGGGTGCCCCCACAGAGAAGGCCCTCCCCCTGGGGGCCGTCAGTCAACATTGTTTAGCTGACGGCACCCGGAGGAGCCCCTCTCTATGAGAGCGTACCGGCCGGTGGGAGGCTGTTTGTGGTAGTAGGCGGTCCCATAAATAACCAGGTCCTAAACCATAGAGCGCTCTAAAGGTGGTGACCAAAACCTTGAAGCGCACGCGGAAGACCACTGGGAGCCAGTGCAGCTCGCGCAGGAGTGGTGTCACACAGGAGCACCATGTTGCTCCCATAACCAACCACAATGCTGTCCTATTTAGCTACATTTTTGAGGCTGGGTGCAGCTGCGGAAGGCGTGTGCACGAGCAAAGTGCATGGACGGAAGACCGAGTGTGGCGAACCAGTGATGACAATATCTGAAACCCACCGCTGATTGGAAGGGACCTTGGAGGTCTTCTAATCCAACCCTCTGCCTATGGCAGGAGATCCTATACCATTCCAGACAAGTGGCTGTCCAATCTCTTCTTGAAAGCATCCAGTGTTGGAGCACCCACAACTTCTGTGAATGGGAGCAGCTCTGTAGCGGACAAAAAAGCTCTACAGAGAATCATTAAAACTGCCCAGAATATCATCGGACTCCAGCTACCAGCCCTGGATGACATCTTCACATCTCGCTGTTTGAGAAAGTTGTGTTCTGTCCCTGTACCACACACGCACCCCCACAGACAGCCCGGAGTTAATAAGCCACACGACAAAACTCTTTGAAGATAAAGCTGGCAGCAACCCAGTGACTAGCTGCCAATTCAGACTTTACTCACACAAAACAAAGATTAGACTGCAAGCATTCCGATCAAACAGGCAGAGTTTTCACAATACAAGGATTAATCCAAATGCAGTCCGATAAAGCAGGCAAAGTCCAGTAACGCAGAGATCATGGATTATGCTCAGTTTTTGCTCGTCACATACTGAACCGGCCACCACACCCACATTTCTACCCTGTGGGGTGTGGTCCAGTGACTCAGCTAATCTCTGGCACGCCTTCCCCTCTGCTGTGCACGCTTCTCCCTGCGCCTCTGCCGAGGGTCCAGCCAGCACTTATCTTCTTCGTCTCTGTCCACCTGTGGCTGCAGGGACATGCTTGGCTCTGAGCCTATCATTTGGCCTTCAGTGTCCTCCGGAGGCATTGCCAGAGAGGAGGGTCCTGGAGAGGGAGGCCTTGCCAACTCCTCTCCCTCACTCTCAGAGTCTGCATCTGTCGATAGCTCAGGCTCAGGCAACGGAGCCACAACAAGTTGCATAACATTCTCAGAGACTCTTCCCATCCTGCTTGCAATCTTTTTGGACTGTTGCCTTCTGGCAGAAGATACAGAACAATTAAAACTCGGACCACACGTTTCCTGAATAGTTTTTATCCCAGAGCTATAATTGCACTCAACAATGAACTAAAGGGCCACCATCAGTGAGCTGTTGGACAGCATTACTTGGTCTCTTGTGTGGATGTTGGGTGGTTTAGGGGTGGGGAATTGTGGTGGGTGGGAGTGTGTTTGGGGATTGTTATGTGTGTTGGACCTGGTCTTTGGGTGTTAAGTGAATTTCGCTGTATGGGAATACTGTGTATACAATGTGTATTGTACAATGACAATAAAGTTATTTATTTATTTTTCTGGTGGCAAGTCGTTCCACTGGTTAATTGTTCTCATTGTCAGGAAATTTCTCCTTATTTCTAGGTTAGTTCTTTCCTTGATTGCTTTCCATCCATGGCTTCTTCTTTCCGGTTGAGGACATCTCGCCATAGCCAACTCACCAGGGGAACAACTTGCCACGGGACAATTCAATGCTGCATTCATCATTTCATTCGGTTAGCTTTAATCATTGGTGGCCACACTTTTGTCAAAATTATTATAACTCTGGTATTTCTGGATTGCCTTTCTTAGTTCTATGATTATAATGGCCATGGTTCCATTGAAATTAATTGAATTAATTGAAATTGAATGAATTAAATTGTGGAATTGTCCTTAGTGAGGTATCCCACAGCAAGCTGGCCACGGCTTAAGAGCCGCAGTGGCGCAGTAGTTAATAAAATGCACTATTGCAAGCTAATTCTACTGACTGCCGACTACCAGCAGTTTGGCAGTTCGATTCTCACCGGCTCAAGGTTGACTCAGCCTTCCTTCCTTCCTTCCTTCCTTCCTTCCTTCCTTCCTTCCTTCCTTCCTTCCTTCCTTCCTTCCTTCCTTCCTTCCTTCCTTCCATGGTTAGAATGCAGTATTGCAGGCTGACTCTGCCTAGAGTCAGGAGTTCGATGCTGACTAGCTGAAGATTGACTCAGCCTTCCATCCTTCCGAGGTCGATAAAATGAGACCCAGATTGTTGGGGGCAAGAGGCTGACTCTGTAAACCATTTAGAGAGGGCTGTAAAGCACTGTGAAGCGGTATATAAGTCTAAGTGCTATTAGTGCTTAGTGCTATTGCTATAGTACAGGGGTGTCAAACTCGCAGTGTCACGTTGCCGTCATGTGACAACATGCAGCTCGACACGCAGCTTAACCCACCTATCCTCCAATAAAACAGACCGTGCGCATAGATCTGAATGCTTTATTGAAAGCACAGGATGTGGTGAAACTGGGGAAAATAGGGATGCATACAATGAGAACCAAATACAAGATAGACAGTATTGTTCTAGTTGAACATAACAATTAATAAATACAAGCAATTTATATCTCGCCAGCGATGCTCTGTGTGTGTGGGATGTGGGTTTGTCCTTGGATGCCACAGATTAAGATGGATTCTTTTTCGTGCTTCTGCCTTCTCCAAATGCTAAAGGAAATGGAGTCTGGCTTCCCACCGTGCACTTTGATAGTGCGGGCTGATGGGTAAAATGGGTTGGGTCAGCTTCAAACAATATAATTGTTATTTGTCTCTCCAGCCACTAGATAGGGCTAGAGAGCAATAATAGTATATAAAGATTGCATGTTGGGGCATTTGTCTCTCCGGCCACTAGATGGGGCTAGAGAGCGATAACAATATATAAAGGTTATATTCTGGGGCATGATAGTGACTTTTTTCCCATTCATGGAGCTGGGATGGGCACAGGGGTGAAATCCAGCAGGTTCTGACAGGTTCTGGAGAACCAGTAGTGGAAATTTTGAGTAGTTTGGAGAACTGACAAATACCACCTCTGGCTGGCCCCAGAGTGGGGTGGGAATGGAGATTTTTCAATATCCTTCCCCTGGAGTGGGGTGGGAATGGGGATTTTGCAGTATCCTTCCCCCAGGAGTGGGGTGGGAATGGGGATTTTGCAGTATCCTTCCTCCAGGAGTGGGGTGGGAATGGAGATTTTGCAGTATCTTTCCCCTGCCACATCCACCAAGCCACACTCACCATGCCACGCCCACAGAACCGGTAGTAAAAAAATTTGGATTTCACCACTGGGTAGGCATGGTCTGTGCGTGACACATCCGGCCTGTGGGCCACCAGTTTGACACCCATGCTATAGTGAGTTGGCTACAGCAAGTGGTTCCATTGCATCTTGTCCTTCCTTCAGGTGCTTTGGAGAATAGTTTAATCTTCCTTTCCAAGCTTAGTTTGACCCGGATGTGATTTCAGAGCTTGACTCTCTCCGATAAATGGCTTGTATCTAGTCACTTAAGCAATTTTTCTCAGTTGCTAGGCAACGGGCACTCTGAGCTGCCAATTAGGGCTGCCCCGTGAATGACCTTGCTGATAGATTTGAAGGCATTCTTGAGAAACGAACGCCAATAACAGCCATCTATCAGGGATGTCCCAAAGAAGGACATCCCAAGAGGCAACTGGACCTCCTTGTTTTTCTTTGAAGACATTTCGCTTCTCATCCAAGAAGCTTCTTCAGCTTCCCCACCATCCAGTAAGAGCTGGAAGCGAAACGTCTTCAAAGAAAAAACCAGAAAGTCCAGTTGCCTCTTGAAAAAAAAGCACCTTTGGGACAACCATGGATGATGGAGAATCTCCATAGACATTTATCGGGGATGTTTTGATTGGGATTCTTGAACTGGTGGGAAGATGAACTCAAAAGTGGCTTCTTCCAAGTCTCAGATTCTGCAACCAGTGAATTGAAGAGAAGCCCCAGGAAAAAAAAAATTGTAGTGATATGTGCGAAAGACCTTGGGAGACAGAGCGAAGGGATTCTGCCTAAGGCAGGGGTCTGCAACCTTAAACACTCAAAGAGCCATTTGGACTCCTTTCCCACAGAAAAGAAAACACCGGGAGCCACAAAACTCTTCCCGTGCCTGAATATTTTTTGAGCGGCCACAAAACTAGCATATGTAGTTCAATTAGGCCACCCCAACGATGCCCTTGAAGTGATGTCCCAGTGCCTGGAGGCTGTGCGGATTTGGATGGGGAGGAACAGGCTCAAGCTCAACCCTTCCAAGACTGAGTGGCTGTGGTTCCTGGCATCCTGATATAGTCAGTTGACTCCATCACTGACTATTGGGGGCGAGTCTTTGGCCCCCTCGGAGAGGGCTCGCAATCTGGGAGTCCTCCTGGATACGCAGCTGTCCTTGGAGGAACATCTGACAGCTGTTGCCAGGGGGCTTTTGGTCAGGTTCGCCTGATCCACCAGTTGTGGCCCTTTCTTGATCGGGATTCCCTGTGCACAGTCACTCATGCCCTCGTCACCTCTCGCCTTGACTACTGCAACACTCTCTACATGGGGCTCCCCTTGAAGAGCACGCGGAGGCTCCAACTGGTCCAGAATGAGGCCGTGCGGGTAGTCACGGGAGCTGCAAGAGTCAGCATGCATAACCCACAGCTGCATAACCAGAGGTGGTATTCAGCTGGTTTGGAGTGAACCGGTAGCGGAAATTGCGGGTGGGCCCATCCATCTGCCCCGGCACTATGCCATCCTATTTAGGCACATTTTGAAGCTGTGTGCATGCACGCAAGCCACGTGCATGTTGTTGTGGCTCTGTTGCCTGAGCCTGGGCTATCGACAGATGCAGACTCTGAGAGTGAGGGGGAGGAGTTGGCAAGACCTCCCTCTCCAGGACCCTCCTCTCTGGCAATGCCTCCGGAGGACACCGAAGGCCAAACGATAGGCTCAGTGCTAAGCACGTCCCCGCAGCCACAGGTGGACAGCGACGAAGGAGATAAGTGCTGGCTGGACCCTCGGCAGAGGCGCAGGGAGAAGTGTACACAGCAGAAGGGAAGGCGTGCCAGAGATTAGCTGAGTCACTGGACCACACCCCACAGGGTATAAATGTGGGTGTGGTGGCCGGTTCAGTTTGTGACGAGCAAAAACTGGAAATACTCCATGATCTCTGTGTTACTGGACTTTGCCTGCTTTATCTGACTGCATTTGGATTAATCCTTGTATTGTTGACACTCTGCCTGTTTTATCAGAATGCTGGCAGTCTAATCTTTGTTTTGTGTGAGTAAAGTCTGAATTGGCAGCTAGCCACTGGGTTGCTGCCAGCTTTATCATCAAAGAGTTTTGTCGTGTGGCTTATTAATTCTGGGTCATCTGTGGGGGTGCGTGTGGGGTACGGGGACAGAACACATGTGTGGAAGGCCCTATGCGTGCTCACATTTGCGAACTGGTAGGGAAAGTAAGTGAATACCATCTCTGTGCATAATGGGTGAAGAAAGAGACTCAGAAGCAATCCTATCGAAATTCGCAGACTGTTAAGGAGACGGTGGAAGATTTGTGTTTTCAGACTTTCAAGTTTCAGTAGATGTAGCTTTTCAATCAACTAGAATTAGTTTATTTGATTGTCCTAGGCTGCATTAACAGAGGGATAGAATCAAGATTACGTGAAGTGTTACTACCACTTTATAAGGCCTTAGTAAGGCCACACTTGGAATATTGCATTCAGTTTTGGTCGCCACGATGTAAAAAAGATGCTGAGACTCTAGAAAGAGTGTAGAGAAGAGCAACAAAGAGGATTAGGGGACTGGAAGTTAAAACATATGAAGAACGGTTGCAGGAACTGGGCATGGCTAGTTTGATGAAAAGAAGGACTAGGGGGGATATGATAGCAGTCCTCCAATATCTCAGGGTTTGCCATAAAGAAGACGGAGTCCAGCTATTCTCCAAAGTACCTGAAGGCAGAACAAGAAGCAATGGGTGGAAACTAATCAAGGAGAGAAGCAACCTAGAACTAAAGAGAAATTTCCTGAATGTTAGAACAATTAATCAGTGGAACAACTTGCCTCCAGAAGTTCTGGGTGCTCCAACACTGGAAGCTTTTAAGAAGAGATTGGACGACCATTTCACATGGTCACAGCGTGGGGCTGCATGTGCATGCACAGGGGTGTGGGGCAAGCACACGGCCACCACACTTTTTTCTTCTCTTCTCTTCTCTTCTCTTCTCTTCTCTTCTCTTCTCTTCTCTTCTCTTCTCTTCTCTTCTCTTCTCTTCTCTTCCCTTCCCTTCTCTTCTCTTCTCTTCTCTTCTCTTCCCTTCTCTTCCCTTCCCTTCCCTTCCCTTCCCTTCCCTTCCCTCTTCTCTTCTCTTCTCTTCCCTCCCTTCCCTTCTCTTCTCTTTCCCTTCCCTTCCCTTCCTTCCCTTCCCTTCCCTTCCCTTCCCTTCCCTTCCCTTCCCTTCTCTTCTCTTCTCTTCTCTTCTCTTCTCTTCTCTTCTCTTCCCTTCCCTTCCCTTCCCTTCCCTTCCCTTCCCTTCCATTCATTCCATCTTTCTTCTCTTCTCTTCTCTTCTCTTCTCTTCCTCTTCTCTTCTCTTCTCTTCTCTTCTCTTCTCTTCTCTTCTCTTCTCTTCTCTCTTCCTTCTCTTCTTCTCTTCTCTTCTCTTCTCTTCCCTTCCCTTCCCTTCCCTTCCCTTTCCCTTCCCTTCCCTTCCCTTCCCTTCCCTTTCCCTTCTCTTCTCTTCTCTTCTCTTCTCTTCTCTTCTCTTCTCTTCTCTTCTCTTCTCTTCTCTTCTCTTCTCTTCTCTTCCCTTCCCTTCTCTTCTTCTCTCTCTTCTCTTCTCTTCCCTTCTCTCCCTTCCCTTCCCTTCCCTTCCCTTCCCTTCTTCTCTTCTCTTCTCTTCTCTTCTCTTCTCTTCTCTTCTCTTCTCTTCTCTTCTCTTCTCTTCTCTTCTCTTCTCTTCTCTTCTCTTCTCTTCTCTTCCCTTCCCTTCCCTTCCCTTCCCTTCCCTTCCCTTCCCTTCCTCTCCATCTCTGGTGGGCGGCTTCTCTTAAGGCAGAGTTGGTCAACCTATGATCTGGACGCCACGCAGGCAAGTTGAATTTAAGTCCCAGGGAAGGACCAACCGCATCCTATTCTGGCAGAGATAAAACCAGAGATCGCACCTGTGTGAAAAATCTCTGACACATCTAAGCTTCGTTCCACAATGCTCCAGCGAGGCCACAGATGTGTAAGCGGCCTTTCCAATGCCAGAATCCCTTGGTCCTCCCTCCTCTCCATCCCTGCTGAGCGGCTGTGCTTGTCTCCAAAATCCCTGAGCCAGCAGGACATTTTGACTTTAATGCTGATGTTTCAGGAGTGATGGCTTCCTGCAGGGCTCTCCGGAGACCGATCGCTTCTTGATCACCAAGGCGGAGGGCTGTCCAAATGGCAGGTTGATGAACATTTGGGGGGCTGGGCCTTGTGGTGGAATCCTCACTTGGGATTTCAATTAGCAGCTGCTGGCAATAAATTGTTGTTAATGCAGGTGTGTTAAGGTGGCAAAATGAAATGACGGAGAAGCTGAGTGAGAAGAACAAAAGACCTAGCCCAAAAAACTAGTATTAGGTGATTATTTTCTTCTTCTTCTTCTTCTTCTTCTTCTTCTTCTTCTTCTTCTTCTTCTTCTTCTTCTTCTTCTTCTTCTTCTTCTTCTTCTTCTTCTTCTTCTTCTTCTCCTCCTCCTCCTCCTCCTCCTCCTCCTCCTCCTCCTCCTCCCCTCCTTCTCCTTCCCCTTCCCCTTTTCATTTTCCTCTTCTTCTTCTTCTTCTTCTTCTTCTTCTTCTTCTTCTTCTTCTTCTTCTTCTTCTTTCTTCTTCTTCTTCTTCTTCTTCTTCTTCTTCTTCTTCTTCTTCTTCTTCTTCTCTTCTTCTTCTTCTTCTTCTGCTTCTCCTCCTCCTCCTCCTCCTCCTCCTCCTCCTCCTCCTCCTCCTCCTCCTCCTCCTCCTCCTCTCCTCCCTCCTCCTCCTCCCCCCTCCTTGAGGGCAGGACAGAAAATAATGGGTAAAAGCTTATTCAAAAAAAGTCCAATCTAGAGCTAAGGAGACATTTCTTGACACAACAATCCAATCAGCAGCTTGCTCCTGGAGTTGTGATTGCTCCATCAGTGGAACATTTTCAAAAGTAGATTAGACAATGGCAATAGCACTTCGACTTATATACCGCTTCACAGTGCTTTACAGCCTCTCTAAGCGGTTTACAGAGTCAGCCTATCGCCCCCAACCATCTGGGCCCTCGTTTTACCAACCTCAGAAGGAGGGAAGGCTGAATCAAACTTGAGCCTGGTGAGATTCAAACTGCCAAATTGCAGTCAGCCAGCAGTCAGCAGAAGTAGCCTGCAGTACTGCCTTCTAACCACTGGGGCACCATGGCTCATGGTCTAAGGTCCCTTGCCTTGAACCAGGGGTTGGACTAGAAGACCTCCGAGGTCCCTTCTCTCCCTTACGGTCCTATGTTCTCTGTTCTAAATCCAAAGGCAGGATTGGCTCTGAGGGTTAGGCAGGTGTCACCCAAGCATCACAGCCCCCACTACAATCTCCGGAGAGACCCCATTTTTACATCTTTCCTTCTAGCTGTCTGGAAGAGGAGGGGCAACATGCAAAGCCCCCTCTGCCTTCATATTTTTTTCAGAAGGGGACGAAACCTTGTCGTGTTTCGCGGCCCATTTGCATCGCAAGCCCTCTCAGCTTTTAGACGTCCATATTTTATTAATACCACATGCTTTTTCTGTCCTCCCTCCCTCCTTCCCTTCTGTTCTTCATTTCTGATGCCATCGGGGGGCGGGGTGGGTGGGTTAGGATAGGAACTGACAGGCGGAGTTTTTGCGATGCTAATGAGTGCCTTTCTGACTCTCGCCCGCCAGCTTTTTCTGCAAAGAAAGAGATAATTAAGAGGGAAATATTTGCCCAGGGTGCCAGCTGGTGTGGCTTTGACCAAGCGAATGTTTATTTTGGTCAAATGAAGCCATTTAAAAGGGAGTATTTGCACATTTTCCAAAGGCGTTCCTAGTTGCGTTAGACACATGGCTGAATGCAGGGGTGAAATCCAGCAGGTTCTGACAGGTTCTGGAGAAGCGGTCGCATAAATTTTGAGCAGTTCGGAGAACCGGCAAATACCACCTCTGGCTGGACCCAGTGTGGGGTGGGAATGGGGATTTTGCAATATCCTTCCCCCAGGAGTGGGGAGGGAATGGAGATTTTGCAGGATCCTTCCACCAGGAGTGGTGTGGGAATGGAGATTTTGCAGTATCCTTCCCCCAGGAGTGGGGAGGGAATGGGGATTTTGCAATATCCTCCCCCCAGGAGTGGGGTGGGAATGGAGATTTTGCAATATCCTTCCTCCAGGAGTGGGGTGGGAATGGGGATTTTGCAGTATCCTTCCCCCAGGAGTGGGGTGGGAATGGAGATTTTGCAATATCCTTCCCCCAGGAGTGTGGTGGGAATGTGGATTTTGCAGTATCCTTTCCCCAGTAGTGGGGAGGGAATGGGGATTTTGCAGTATCCTTTCCCCAGGAGTGGGGAGGGAATGGAGATTTTGCAATATCCTTCCCCTGCCACGCCCACCACTCCGCACCCACCAAGCCACTCCAAGCCCATCAAGCCACACGCCCAGAACTGGTAGTAAAAATTTTTGGATTTCACCACTGGCTGAATGTCATTTGCATTAAGGTAGCTTTGGATTTATTCCCTGAAAAAGAAAAAAAAAACAGAATGGAAATGTCTCCCAGCTCCAATGTTTTAGGATGGTTTAAGAGATTACAGCTGGTCCTTCACTTACAATCATTCATTTAGTGACTGTTTGACATTACAACGGTACTGAAAGAAAAACCATTGCAACATCTCTATGGTTACCGGATCAAAATTCGGATGCTTGGCGACTGGTTAGTATTTACGACGGTTGCCGTGTCCCTGGGGGATCATGTGATTCTCCTTTTGCGACCTTCGGACAAGCCAAGTCCATGGGGAAGCCAGATTCACTTAACAACCACGTTGCGAGGAAGGTATTGTGAAATGGGGCAAAACTCGCTTAACAACTTGTCCTTAGCAACAGAAATTTGGGGCTCAGTTGTGATTGTAAGTTGAGGACTAATTAAAAAACCATGCCTGCATGCATGCATCATGTATGGGACTTTGAAACCATTTAGGCTGGAAGTGTGTGTGTGTGTGTGTGTGTGTGTGTGTGTGTGTGTGTGTGTGCATCTGCAGGGTGTGGTCAAAAGAATCGGGATTCTGGCTTGGTGTAATTGCAGGCCTGTTTTCTATGAACGTTGAGTGCAGAATTTTGATCACACCACGGCTGCCATCTTGAATATTGGCACCACGGCTGCCATCTTGAATATTGGCACCGTGGCTGCCATCTTGAATATTTTCCCTTCCCTGCCCTGGCACAGGCATTGGGGAGGAGGGATAGGGAAGGGCCCATTGCCCAGTGGGCTCTGCAAAGTCACAATGTACACGTCGCAAAACTTCTCCTTTGGGGACTGATTTTGTAGGCTTGCCCGCAACTTCAGAAAGTTCAATGTTCACAGAGAAGATACCTTGAGGCGGATTTTAAACACTAGGCAATTGTTTATTGATGTATTGGAAAGGAATAAATGACTCTGGTCAATAGGGAAGGGAAGAAGAAGATTCTGCAACATCTGAAGGATCCGAAATTAAGATTAACAGATTAACAGATTAACAGATTAACAGATTAACAGATTAAAGATTAACAGATTAACAGATTAACAGATTAACATATTAACAGATTAACAGATTAACAGATTAACAGATTTAACAGATTAACAGATTAACAGATTAACAGATTAACAGATTAACAGAAATTTATTTATTTATTTGTTTATAGTAACAACAATGTAAAAACAATCATTATAAAAATAGAAACATTATTAAAAATCAAAATATTCTTAAAAATTAGAGTTGATTGAGGGGTCCTGGAACATTCTGGAATGTGAATTAGATGTAAAACCCTGGCACAACCTTAGAAACCCCAAGGATAGATTTTCAGAGTCTTATTAACCAGCTTGGATGCTTTGGAGAATAAATTGATTCCTTCTTCTCTTTCAAGGATTGGAAGATGCTGTCGGGCTACCCCTAAGCCTTCTCTTCGTTAGGCTAAACCTTAAACACAACCTCGGCAACCTTAAACACTCAAAGAGCCGTTTGGACCCATTTCCCACAGAAAAGAAAACACCGGGAGCCACAAAAACCTTTTGACATCTAAAATGAAGTTAACACTGCATATATCGTTTTTTACCTTTATGCTATGTATTAAAAAAAAACCTATAGTGTGTTGTATTTATGTACTCAATGAACGGCTACGGAGAAAACAAAACTTTTATTTCTGCATGCAACAAAAACATTTTGAACTCTGAAAAAAAAAAGATGGGTCGACAAGCTCAATAAATCGCGTGCCAGCGGGTGTCGCACATTGGTGATTGTGATGCATGTTTTGAGAGACAGGGAGCTGCAGCAGAGGGATGAAAGAGCCACATGCGGCTCCAGAGCCAGAGTTGCAGACTGTTGTGGTCCTCCAGCAGCCTGCGGAGCTGGCAGCGGAGTCGGGCAGTGAGGAGGCTGAGGAAGAACATGGGCCAGTCCGGGGAAGGCCCGGAGGAGGGCTCTGCTTCGGAGGCAGAGATGGGACCAGGGCCATCTGGGAGTGATGTGCGAACTCCGGAGCCTCCAGAGGTGGACAGCAGAGAGGCAAAGGAATAGGAGGAGCCTGTTCCTAGTGCAAGCATGAGAAGAGCTGCCAGAGCAGCTAAAGCAGAAAGGACGACTCAGGAGTAAAGCCAAGAGATGATTGGCCCCTCCCATAAGGCTTAAAAAACCTTGGCTCTTGGGCTCTTTGTCGGAAAACAACGTTGATAGATTTGTTTCTTGTCTTGCTGCATTTATTTCTTGTCGGCGTCTTCTGCTTCTGAACTTTTGCCAAGAAAAGCTTTTCGCAGGTTGCCTAATTAGACCAAGGTTGGTGATAAGGCTGAAGAATTGTGTTATAAAGAATTTGTTTTGAATTAGTTTGGACTACGCTGAGTGTCAGGGCATTGATTAATCCCATGTTTGGCTCTGGGAAAAATCACCCTGGTTTAGAGGATGGATCGAGGCCTATTCCATGTTGCAATATTCTGAAAAGAAACGCGAAGAAAAGTTTTCTAATAAAACTCATTTATTTGTTATAAAGAAAATAAAACACCTCACTAACTAAGAAAAGTAATTGCTACATTTTTGCAAACGAGGTTTTCTCCAGCCGGTCCAGACGGACCTTTCTGGCAAGAGAACAAAGGAAAGAGTGTGTGAAGGAATGTGAAAGAATGCGGACATGCGTAGTAAAATACTGATAAGGTACTTGGCAAACTACAGTAAGTCTATTAGTCCAAAAATAATGAAGCTCAGCTGGGAAATAAAAAAACGCAGTGACACTGAGAATGAGTTAATTCTCAGCTGTTCTAATAAAGTCTGTTTGTTTTGGAATTGATTGCGTCTGATAATACCTACTTGGGCCTGGGTCACAACACAGACCCCTGGGTTAAACATACCTAGTTCCGTTAGCCATTCAAAGTTTGCTTCAGCTCCCAACCCTTCTCGCCTTGTGTGTTCTTCCCTGCACTTTTTCGAGGGCCTCAGAAGTTCTACTGGATACTAAGTTTTGCCCTGTTTGGCTTTTCAACTTTAGCCAGGTATATTTCTCTGGGGAACTTGGAGGCAGATGGACATCTCAGAGCAACTGGCCCAAAGGAGATGCTCCTTGGAAGTGATCTGAAGCTGTTCTGAAGACTCAGCCGTCTGGAATCCTGCTGTCCGCTCAACCTCAAATGATGGCACTGAAGGAAGGAACCATCGGTGACTCCTCATCCATCCCCTGCGGTTCGAAATAAAAAAAGTGATTTTCTGACAATCAACTGGATTCCATCCCACACACGTTTAAAGAAAATTGACCCAAATATATCCATTTACCAAAGCCTGAATGCTTTTGGTTTTCTTTCATTAGCCATGGAGAAATCTACTGGGAAGCATTAGATCAAAATGTTTGATCTAAGGATTAGCTGTGTGAGCCAAAATAAGTACTCAAACAGAGAAGAAATTGAGCAAAAGCAACTAAATGTCAGAGCTTGTGTTTTTCAAGCTTGGGAATTTTAAGATGTAAGGGCTTCGACTCCCAGAATTCCATAGAACGTAGAATAATAGAATTGGAAGAGATCTTGAAGATCATCTAGTCCAACCCGCTGCTTGAGCAGGAGGCCCTATTCCATTTCAGACAAATAGTTGTCCAACCTTTTCTTAAAAACTTCCATTCATGGAGCACCCACAACTTCTGGAGGCAGGTTGTCCCACTGATGAATTCTTCTCATAGTCAAGAACTTTCTCCTTAGTTCTAGGTTGCTTCGCTCTTTGATTAGTTTCCATCCGTTGCTTCTCAGCTTGCCTTTTCGTGCTTTGGAAAATAATTTGACCCCCTCGTCTTTGTAGGAGCCCCTCAAATATTGGAACACTGCTATCATATCTCCCCTAGTCCTTCTTTTCATTAAACTAAGGTAAAGGTTCCCCTCGCACCAGAGATGGGTTTCAGCAGGTTCTGACCAGTTCTGGAGAACCGGTAGCAGAAATTTTGAGTAGTTCGGAGAACCGGTAGTAAAAATTCTGACTGGCTCTGCCCTTATCTAGTCTCTGCCTCCCAAGATCCCGTTGATCGGGAGGAAATGGGGATTTTGCAGTATCCTTCCCCTGCAGTGGGGTGAGAATGGAGATTTTATAGTATCCTTTCCCTGCCACGCCCACAAAGCCACACCCACCAAGCCATGCCCACAGAACCGGTAGTAAAAAAATTTGAAACCCACCACTGCTTCGCACATATGTGTTTGTCGTTCCCGACTCTAGGGGGTGGTACTCATCTCTGTTTCAAAGCCAAAGAGCCAGCGCTGTCCGAAGACGTCTCCGTGGTCATGTGGCCAGCATGACTCAACACCAAAGGCGCACGGAACGCTGTTACATTCCCATCAAAAGTGGTCTCTATTTTTCTACTTGCATTTTTTACCTGCTTTCGAACTGCTAGGTTGGCAGAAGCTGGGACAAGTAACGGGAGCTCACCCCATTCCGCAGCACTAGGGATTCGAACCGCTGAACTGCCGACCTTTCGATTGTCAAGCTCAGCATCTTAGCCACTGAGCCACCACGACCCTTTCATTAGGCATAGAGGTAGACATATATTCATGCGCTGCTTTAAAGGGAAGCAATTTTGTTGTATTTATTCTATTTACCCATCTGGTATTTTCCACAGCGAGCTTGTTATTATTGCTTGCCTTGCTTGTTATCAGCTAAGTTATTATTACACTCTGTTTCTTATTTACTCAGAAGTAAACGAGAGACGAGTACAATAATACCCTGTGTTCTTCCCACGTTTAAGCTACATACTCACAGGGACTAACAAGATTAGTGATCAAATCAATATCAGATCACACCATGCTAGAGGAACTCCAGTTTTATCCATAAAAGGCATTTATCTAGCTCAATGAGAAATTTAGAACAAGCTGTGCCAGTTTTGCTCACACAAATCATGGTTTAGTGACTGGCCCACTATGGCAGCGGTCACAAACCAGTGGTCTGTGGACCACTGGTGGTCCATGAGAAAATTTTGGTGGTCTGCAGAAAAATTATTTGCATTTTTTATATTTCACTAAATCAGGGGTCCTCAAACTACGGCCCCTGGGATGGATACGTGCAATGAATGTTTGTGTTGCCGCAGAGAGTCTCCCATTTCGGGGTCTTTTTGTACGGGTTGGAGGGGGGCAGAAATTCCGAATTGGGGTCTGCTTCAGCTTCCTGATGTGGGGCTTTGGACAAAGGCTGGAGGGAAGCCTCACTGGTGGCTAAGAGCCGGAGAGCCTTGTTCTACTGGGACTGCTGTTGTGGCTCTGTTACCGGAGCCTGTGTCATCGGCAGGAGAGGACTCCGAGAATGAAGAAGAGGAGTTGGCAAGGCCTCTCTCTCCAGGACCCTCCTCTCTGGCAATGCCTTCGGTGTCCGCTGAAGGGCAAGAGATAGGGCCGGGGCCAAGCACATCCACGCAGCCACAGATGGACAGTGATGAGGGTAATGAGTCTTGGCTGGATCCACGCCAGCGTCGCAGAGATAAGCGCACGCAACAGAAGAAAAGGCGTGCCCGAGATTAGGCTGAGTCACTGGACCACACCCCACAGGATATAAAAGGGAGCGTGGTGGCCAGTCAAACCTTGTGACAAACAAAGTTGAAAGCTTCCACGCCATTCTGCATTGCCGGACTTTTGCTTTAAGACTTTGCTGGAGTATCTCTGGACTTGATTAACTCCATAATTATTGAGCTGTTTCTTTTGATGTATCAGAAGTGGGGAGAAGTTATCTCTCCTCTTCGTAAATAATAAACTCTTGGCAGG
This sequence comes from Pantherophis guttatus, assembly GCF_029531705.1. The sequence continues at coordinate 6,016,276 of NW_026844077.1, read as the reverse complement.
CAGCCACTAGGTTGTTGCCAAGTTCCGTTATCATAAGGAAAAGGATTTTGCCGGCTGGTTTGGTCTTTAACTCTTGAACGTCTGTTGGTGTGTGTGCGTGTGGTTGGGGACAGAACAACTGCATCATGGCCTGGAACTGGCTGACCATCTCAGCCTGCTGAGCCTCCAGGTGCCGGTACCTGGCCTTGCACTCCTGCAGGGCTTCCCTCTGCTTGGAAAGCCTATGCTCCTAGTCCTCAGTGGGGTGCTTCTCCTGAGCCTCCTTCTCAGTCAGATCCAATTTGAACTGAGCTGTTTTGCCAACTCTTTCTCATGGTGGCTGCTTAGCTCCAACAACTGCTTCCTGTTGGGGCCTTAAGGAGCCCAGGCCGGCAGGCGAGGAGTGGCAGGGAGGGGAGGGGTGAGTAGAGTTGGCCACGCCCACCCAGTCACATGACCACCTAGCCATGCCCACCGAGCCGGTCATTAGGCAGATCATATTAGTGGTCTGTGAGATTTAAAATTATGAATTTAGTGGCCCCTGACGTCCAAAAGGTTGGGGACCCCTGCACTATGGTGTGAGCCAATTGGAGATTAGTCAACAAACCCATCACTGAAGCAACATAATGCTTTCAATTTGATTTGCAAGCCGAAAACTGACCTGCGTACGGTTGGAGTCCATCCAATAGTTTTCGCTTGCGAATTAAAGGTATAAGTGACTTACGATTTGCAATTCTCAACACATCATTAAGACTTTTTTGCGATTCACGTCTTTCGCAAGGCTGTTGACCTGTTCATCGCCATGGCCCATCTGTCAATTATTGCAATGGTTGAGGATAATCACTGAAGTTTATCCTCAACCATTGCAATAATTGACGGTGCACGTGCCCACAGAGAGGGCTCTGCGTGCCACCTCTGGCTCGTGTGCCTAGGTTCGCCATCCTGGCTCTATCACTGAAGTTTTCACCGTAATCTTCACCTGAAGACCTTCTGCCTATCTGAAGATCAACGACACAGGGATTGTTTTCCATTCCTTTTTTTTTTTTTTTTTGCATCCAGTTCGTATGCTTTTCACGACCCGCGTTCCTAATTCTAGAATTTTCTCCTTCCTCTTCTCCACCTCTGCACGTCTTTGGCTGAATTTAAGACAGATTTGAAAGCTGGCTTATTTCATATTAAGCTGAAAGCTTGGTGGTTGAACACGGAGGTTACTAAAGTGAGATGAAAATGCGGTTTGGTTTGTAAATCTTGCCAAAGTTAGACAGCGGGAGTTTCAGCTTTATAGACTCCGAATTTAATAGTCATGTAAGTCTAGATTTTACCGTGACTATAAATATAGCAGGGTGTATATTGATTTTATTGCTTTTGTGTGATTTTTAACGGTTAGCTTTTTACTTGTTAATTTAGATTGGGGCTAGAGTGTGTTCCAGAGAGGGGCACGTTGTTAATAAAATGTTTGTTTCTTCTCTGCCTTGCATGGCAGAGGTTGATGGAGGATGGGACTTGTAGCCTGTACTCATTTTTGAAGTTTGTGATTTTTGTGTTGATCTGGGAGTTCTACTCCCCGATTTAAAACCTGTCCATTTGACTTGTACGTATACGTAGACAAACAGATATTTTAAGACCTCGGCAAGTATAGAGTCCTTGTTACTCTCCAAACTTTATGGTTTTCTTGCAGACATTTCATTACCCTACTAGGTAACATCTTCAATGCTAGAAACGTCCTGTTCATATACAAATGGCTTGCCCTGTTGGTGTTGGTGGAAGTGTTTTTGGTGTTTACTTGATTTGGCTATTGTTAAGGTTAGCTTGTTTGTCTGAGTTGGTAGTTCTTTGATTGAGCCGTGATGGCGCAGTGGTTAGAATACAGTATTGCAGGCTAGCTCTGCCCACTGCCAACAGTTCGATCCTGACCACCTCAAGATTGACTCAGCCTTCCGAGGTCAGTAAAATGAGGACCCAGATTGTTGGGGACAACATGGTGACATTTGTAAACTGCTTAGAGAGGGCTGTAAAGCACTCCCAAAAAGTCTACGTGCTACTGGGTTGTTGTTTATGACTTGGTCGTTGGTCTAGTATTAATCTTGCTGTTAATCCCTGCTCATCTGGATGTTGGTGAGAAAGTGTTTTGGTTTTTCCTGCTTCCTCTTTTTGATTGTCTCTTTGGAATGGCAGGTAGATGTTGTTGATCTCTATGTGTCTGTCGATGGCCAATTTGTCTGAGTGCCAGGCTTCCAGGAATTCTCTAGTATACTTGGATTTAGCTTGGTCTAGGATGCTCAGAGTTGGTGAAGTCTGTTCATCTGTTGTGAAATTAAGGAGTTTTCATCGTGTCTTCTGACTGCTAGTTGGTGCTCATGGACGTGCTCTCCGGGTCTTCTGTTTCTCCTACAAAGTGGCTGCTATAGCTAGAATTGTATTTGCTAAAAACTGGAAAGGAAAGAAGATACCCACGGATGACGACATTATCAAGAAAATTTTGGAGTGTGCTGAAATGAGTAAATTGACATTTGAAATTAGAGAACAAGAAGATAAACAATATTATTTGATATGGGATTTATTTTATCAATGGTTAGACAAGAAAGAATGGAAATGAAATATGAAATGGATAAGATAATAAAACATATAAAGGGTTTCCCCCCCCCTTATGGAGGATAATTTACTGTTAAATAATTGGTAAATGAGAATAATAATGTAATAAATTGTTAAATAAGAAAATGTTGAATAGAGGATTAAGCACAAAAGATTTGTAACCGATCAATACACTTTCTGTAATTGTAATGGATGATAATTGTTTTATGTTTTAAGTTTTGTTTAAAAATAAAAAAGTTTTTCCCCCCCCAAAAAAGTGGCTGCTATAGTCTTTACGCTATATATTGTAGATTACTCCTGTTTTTTTCTTTCAGAATAACAGAATTGGAAGGGACCTTGTGGGTCATCTAGTCCAACCCCTCATCCAAGCAGGATACTTTACACCATTTCTGACAAATGGCAGTCCAATCTCTTCTTGAAAGCCTCCAGTGATGAAGCTCCCACAACTTCGGAAGGCAACTTCTGTTCCATGGGTTGATTGTTCTCACTGTCAGAAAGTTGTCTGGCCTTCAGGTGCTTTGGAAAATAGGTTGACCCCCTCCTCTCTGTGGCAGCCCCTCAAATATTGGAAGACTGCTATCATGTCTCCCCTGGTCTTTCTCTTCACTAGACTAGCCATGCCCAGTTCCTGCAACCGTTTATCGTATGTTTGAGCCTCCAGTCCCCTCATCATCCTGGTTGCTCTTTTCTGCACATTTTCTAGAGTCTCAACATCTTTTTTCTAGTGTGGTGACCAAAACTGGATGCAGGATTCTAGGTGTGATTTGGTTGTAATCCTCTGTTGGTAACGTCTGAGGTGTTTTTGCTGCATATCAAATTTTTCAACTTTCAACTTCCAAAACTTAAGGGTGCTCATATGTTGCAACATGCCTGGGGAGATTGTAAAGATATTTTGGTTAAAAATCAAAGAGCATAATTATAAGGTTGTTTGGAAATGGTATTTGACTCCATTAAGATTGTCATTGATGGATAACAAAATTAGTAAACAATGTTGGAGATGTGATATGGAATTAGGGACTTATGAACATATGTGGTACAAATGTGATAAAGTTAAAAAGTTTTGGCAACAATTGAAGGAAATGATATTTGAAATGATGGGGAAAGCAATAATATTGAGACCAGAAACTATATTACTGTTGATAATTAAGGAAATAGAACCAACAAAATATGAGAGAGAATTGATTAGAATTATGATTATAATGGGTAGAATTATAATAGCCAGATATTGGAAATTAGATGTGAATTTTAGAATAGAAGAATGGTATTGTGAAATGTGGAAATTAGCTTTAAACGATAAAATGACATGTGATATTAAAATTAGAAATGGTGACTATAAAGAAGATATTTTCTGGAAAATTTGGAAACCATTCGTGGACTATGCGCTGGGAAAATTGGATGCTTCGGTACCTGTACCCCAAGAACGTGGATTTTGGCGATCATGAGGATATATCCGAAGAACCAAATCTTCCTTTCTTATGTATAGCACAGGGTGAAATATTGTATATGTTGTTTGTAATGTTAGTAATTAAAAAAAATTGAAAAAAAAAGATATTTTGGTTATTTTAACATAACTTAGATGTGCTTGGTAAGTAGCCACATAAATAGCATCCCTTTTTAAACATTGGGTTTGTTCCGTTTGGCAAGCGTTATTCCTTTTCACAGCTTGTGTTGGTTGTGTTGTTGTGGGAAGACTGGTCAGGGCTTCTTGATAAAATTGCATGGGTATTCAATTCTGCAAGTCTTTTATAAAAAAAAAAAAACTCCTGGTTGCATTCTTTCAAGCAGCCCCCAGATTCCAGGCAGAAAAGCTATATTTGGATCTGTCTGCTATGCGGGAAACTGGACATTCATTTCCCTTTTATAATAACGTATAAAAATCTTGCAGGATAAACGGTGTCTTCCAAGAACAGAGAAAAAAATGATATGTCTAAAGTCTCTCTATAATATTCACTTCCCCAAGTCTGGTGTTTGGAATATAGCTCAGATCAGGGGTGAAATGCTCCCGGTTCGGACCGGATCACCTGATCTGGTAGCGATGGAGGCGGGTGGTTCGGAGAACTGGTAGCAAAAATCCCTGCCCCCCCCACTCCCCCCCTGCCCAGCTGAGCCTCACAATCATCAGAGGCTTTTTTTTTTTTTTACTTTTAAAAGCATTTTTTCTACAACCGATTCTGCCGAAAAAATGCTTTTAAAAGTAAAAAATAAAAAAGCCTCTGATGATCACACGGCTCAGCTTGGATCGTCAGAGGCATCTAAAAGAAAAAAAAAATTAAATGCCTCTAACGATCCCAGCTGAGTTGCTGCCATCAGGCAACTCAGCTGGGATCGTCAGAGCCTTTTGAAAGCATTTTTTACAGCCTCTTCACTGAAGAGGTTGTAGAAAAAATGGTTTTAAAAGTAAAAAAAAATAATAATTGGCCACGCCCACCCAGTCACATTACCCCCCCCCCCCAACCAAGCCACACCCTCAGAACCGGTAGTAACAAATTTTAGATTTACCACTGGCTCAGATATTTCCTCCCCACCCCATTAAATATTAAACCAAACAAAATACTTTGGTGGCTCCAAAGATCTCTTCATTATTTTTCTATTTTTTTTTTTTAGACTTTTTCCCTACTTCAACGTGGACGAGAGACATTTGAAAACACTGATTTGGGATATGACAACTTTATTACCAGCATTTCTCCATGATGGGATCAAGGGCATTATCAACTGTAATTTACTTTTTTTTTCTCATTATATAACTCAAAATTGGCACCCATTTGAAGTGAAAATGGGTGTTCGGCGGACAGAATGTACAGAATGTAAATCTGTGGCTCGTCACATCAGATGGTCTGGAAATGCTATTTTCTCGACTAGAGAAATACACAAACACGAGGCAGATATTTGAGAAGAGATTGGAAAACCATTTGTCTGGAATGGTATGGGGTCTCGAGCAGAGGGTTAATACAGAATAATAGAGTTTTCATCATGTTTTCTAACTGCTAGTTTGGTGTTCATGGACGTGACATAGTGGCATTACAGTCTTTACGCTGTATATTGTAGATTATGCCTGTTCTTTTCTTTCAGAATAACAGAGTTGGAAGGGACCTTGTAGGTCATCTAGTCCAGCCCCCCACCCAAGTAGGAAACCCTACACCATTTTGACAGATGGCAGTCCAGTCTCTTCTTGAAAGCTTCCAGGGATGAAGCTCCCACAACTTCCAAAGGCAACTTCTCTTCCACGGGTTGATTGTTCTCACTGTCAGGAAATTTCTCCTTATTTCCAGGTTGAATCTCTCCTTGTTCAGTTTCCATCCATTGTTCTTTGTCTGGCCTTCGGGTCCAAGCAGGATACTCTACACCATTTCTGACAAATGGCAGTCCAATCTCTTCTTGAAAGCCTCCAGTGATGAAGCTCCCACAATTTCTGAAGGCAACTTCTGTTCCATTAGTTGATTGTTCTCACTGTTAGAAAATGTCTCCTTATTTCCAGGTTGAATCTCTCCTTGTTCAGTTTCCATCCATTGTTCTTTGTCTGGCCTTCGGGTGCTTTGGAAAATAGGTTGACCCCCTCCTCTCTGTGGCAGCCCATCAAATATTGGAAAACTGCTATCATGTCTCTTCTGGTCCTTCTCTTCACTAGACCAGCCATGCCCAGTTCCTGCAACCGTTCATTGTATGTTTTAGTCTCCAGTCCCCACATCATCTTGGTTGCTCTTCTCTGCACTTTTTCTAGAGTCTCAACATCTTTTTTCTAGTGTGGTGACCAAAACTGGATGCATTACTCTAGGTGTGACCTTACTAAGACTTTATAGAGTGGTGTTAATTCCTCACTTGATCTTGATTGTATCCCTCTGTTAATGCAACATAGGATTGCATTGGCTTTTTTGGCTGCTGGCTCATATTTAGCTGGTTGTCCACCAAGACTCCCAAGATCCCTCTCAGAGTTCCTGCTATTAAGCCTGGTTTCACCCTGTCTATATGTGTACTTTGGGTTTTTCTTGCCTAAGTGTAAGACTTTGCTTTTCTCTACATTGAATTTCATTTTGTTAGATAGGGCCCAGGGTTCGAGTCTGTCAAGATCCATCTGGATCAGGAGTGGGTTCTACTTGCCTTTACTACTGGTTTGCAACGGGGCTGCGCACGCACGCACGCACGCACGCAAGCGAAGCACATGCGCAGAAGCATTTTCTTTTTATTTTTTAATAAAGTTTTTTATTTTTAAACAAAAACAACATAAAAAAACCATCATCTTTCCATATACTTACAGACAGTGATTCGGTCGGTTTAAAATCATTTTGTGCTCTCAACATTTTCAAAATTTCAATTGTGACAAGTTGTCAGGTTCCAATGTTATCTCAAATAAATTTCATTCTCAAACACAAAGTCTTTGATGAAATTTCTTATTTATTGAAGAATAACAATCTAGTCCTGAACTCATTTGCAGCCGAAACTGATCCTCTGATCCCAAACCCCTCCCTTTCCATTCCTCAAATCTCAGTGTCTCATTGGCCATCTCCCAAGTCCATCTTTCATCTCAGTTACTTCAAGTCACAGGAATTCCCCCCCTCCTCTCATCACCTAGGTGACGTTATCTGCCGGGGGGAAATCATAGTTTGGAGCGCTGACATCAGAATTCTTTCGTCTAACTAAAAACAAATGTTTACACGTTTTATCTAAATTTCATTTCACATGTAATATTTCATCTCCATTCTTTATTATCTACACATTGGTAAAATAGCTCCCATATCAAAAAACGCAGAAGCGTTTTCATGATGTCAGAATCAGTGGGGGGGCCTCCCACCGGTGTTACTACCGGTTCTATAAAACCGGTGTGAACTGGAGGCAACTCACCACTGATCTGGATCTTGAACCTATCTTCTCAGGGACTGCCACAAAGATGTCAAGCTGTTCTCCAAAGTACCTGAAGGCAGGACAAGAAGCAATGGGTGGAAACTAATCAAGGAGAGAAGCAACTTAGAACTAAGGAGGAATTTCCTGATAGTCGGAACAATTAATCAGTGGAACAACTTACCTCCAAAAGCTGTAAATGCTCCAACACTGGAAGTTTTTAAGAAGAGATTGGACAACAGTTTGTCTGAAATGGTGCAGGGTTTCCTGCTCGAGTAGGGGTTGGACTAGAAGACCTCCAAGGTCCCTTCCACCTCTATTCTGAGTGACTGCTCGAACCGATTGAAGTGAGGAGCTGGTTTTGTCCAGTATTGAATTAATTTTCTCAACATGGCATTTAAAAATCGGTTTCTGCTCGGACTTCTTTCTTACTTCTGCAGGAGGAAATAATTGGACACTTTCAACCCAACTGATTTTGCAAAGCATTTCGAAGATGTGGGAACACAGAAGTCACATTGCAGTAAAGTTTTGGGTTTTTTTTTTTCCTTTAAAAAAATCCTTGTGGTGGTTTGCAGTTAAGTCATTTCTTTTTACCATTCCTTTGCCTAAATTCCTGAAATCCCTTTCTTTCTGCTCCTGACATTCAGCAAGCTAAGCAACTTGGCAACTGATGTTCAGTTAGGTTAGGTGTTTGGAGGGGCGGGGGGGGGGGGGGGGAAGGACTGGATGGCTGAGCTTAAAACTGGGTCTCGAAAAAGACAGATTGAATTCTGCCATGTCGGTTTGCTCCACAAATGGACAGCCTTTGCACAACTGCTGTATAAATTATGCACACTGCAATTTATGACTCGTTATGCAAATTGCATAGATTTGCATGCCCCCTCTTTTGCATTATTCATTTTGGGATATTAATGCATCTCTTGATGTTGCTCCCTATTTTATAACATATCTTGACAGTCTTCCTCCCTCCCTCCCTCCCTCCTGATATAATTCCTTCCTTCCCATATCCTCCTTCCTTCCTTCCCATATCTCCCTCCCTCCCTCCCTCCTTCCTTCCTTCCTTCCCTCCCTCCTGATATAATTCCTTCCTTCCCATATCCTCCTTCCTTCCTTCCTCCTCCCTCCCTCCTTCCTTCCTTCCTTCCCTCCCTCCTGATATAATTCCTTCCTTCCCATATCCTCCTTCCTTCCTTCCTTCCTTCCTTCCTTCCTTCCTCCTCCCTCCCTCCCCCCCTTCTCTCCCTCCTGATATAATTCCTTCCTTCCAATATCCTCCCCTTCCTTCCTTCCTTCCTTCCTTCCTTCCTTCCTTCCTTCCTTCCTTTTCCTTCCTTCCTTCCTTCCCTCCCTCCCTCCCTCCTGATATAATTCCTTCCTTCCCATATCCTCCTTCTTTCTATCTTCCTTCCTCCTTCCCTCCCTCCTGATATAATTCCTTCTTTCCAATATTCTCCTTCCTTCCTTCCTTCCTTCCTTCCTTCCTTCCTTCCTTCCTTCCTTCCTTCCTTCCTCCCTCCCTCCCTCCCTCCCTCCCTCCCTCCTTTGTTCCTTACTTCCCTTTTGATATAATTCCTTCCTTCCAATATCTTCCTTCCTTCCTTCCTTCCTTCCTTCCTTCCTTCCTTCCTTCCTTCCTTCCTTCCTTCCTTCCTTCCTTCCTTCCTTCCTTCCTTTCCCTATCCTTCCTTCCTTCCCTCCCTCCTTCCCTCCTTCCATTTCCAAGACTTGTGGACTTCAACTCCCAGAATTCCGGGAGTTAAAGTCCTCACAAACCTTACAGTTTTAAGGTTGGATACCCCTACTCTAAAAGATTTTGAGACTACACAGGTTGTCCTTGTCTTACAACCATTCTTTTAGGGAAGATTTGAAATTGCAGCAGCATTTAGAAAAATGACTTATGACCGATCCTTGCACATATGACCATTGCAGCCTTCTCTACAGTCACATGATCAAAATTAATTTAGGGTGCTTGGCAATTAGCATGTATTTATGATAATTGCAGTATCATGCGATCACCATTTGAAACCTTCCCAGCCAGCTTCTGACAAGAAGAGTGGGGAAAACTGAATTCACTCAATGACTGTATGTTTCATTTAACAACAGTGGCAACAGGTCATAAAATTGGCTGTGGCTCACTTAATCACTGTCTTGCTTAACAATGAAAATCCTGGTCCCAAATGCAGTTGTAATTCAGAAAAATGTCTAGAAGAGTAGAGTAAGCATAGCAGCAACATTTCATTTCAATCCACTATAAATGGAATGATATCAAATTCATTTTTGACCTGTCTCCAAATGGTCCTTTTGGTTCTGCATTTCCCATCAAAGATCAGACATGGGTCCTTGCCTAGAAAATCTTTCCGCCTTTGTCCAATAAATTCATAGAGCCACATCTTCTTTAAAAAATTCTACTTTTCTTCTGAACACTGATCTGTTGGCGTTCAGAGTTTTGTCCATTAAGAATTACAGAATAACAGAGTTGGAAGGGACCTTGAAGGAGACCTTCTACAAAGGCAGTGGTGGGTTCCTCCTGGTTTGGTCCGGTTTGGCCAAGCCGGTAGCAGTGACGATATGACGTCACCGAACCGGTTATCCCCCCCGCCTTCCCACCTCCCCACCCCCACAAGTTATTCTTACCTTTTATTTGGCCCCACCCCCAATCTATTGCTGCCTCCTGAGTCCCAGCTAATGACTAGAGGGAAAAAAACTGTTTAAACTCTTGCCGGGGGGCTTCAAAGGGCCGCCCTACAGCTGATCAGTGTTAAAAGCAAACAAATGAGTCGGGTCGTAAGTGCGAGGACTGGGCGTAAGTGCGAGGACCTTCCAGAAACGACTCTGACCAGCTAGCCACGCCCACCTAGTCACATGACCCCCCCAAGCCACACCCACACAATAAGCCACACCCACAGAACATGTAGTAAAAAAATTTAGAACCCACCCCTGGGTAAAGGTTTCCCTCACACATGTGTGCTTATCATTCCCAACTCTAGGGGGCGGTGCTCATCTCCGTTTCAAAGCCGAAGAACCAGCGCTGTCCGAAGACGTCTCCATGGTCATGTGGCCGGCATGACACAACACCAAAGGCGCACGGAACGCTGTTCCCTTCCCACCAAAGGTGGTCCCTATTTTTCTACTTGCATTTCTTTACGTGCTTTCAAACTGCTAGGTTGGCAGAAGCTGGGACAAGTCACGGGAGCTCACTCCATTACACAGTGCCAGGGATTCAAACCGCTGAACTGCCGACCTTTCGCTCGACAAGCTCAGCGTCTTAGCCACTGAGCCACCGCATCCCTTTCATTAAACTAGACATGCCCGATTCCAAGAACTGTTCTTCATGTTTTGGCTTCCAGGGCCCCTGATCATATTTGTTCTTCTTCTCTGCACTCTTTCCAGAGTCTCAACGTCTATTTTGTATCGTGGCGACCAACCGTGACTCCTTGTCTTCGAAAATCGCACAGCCTTTGCCAAAGGTTCAGCGATGCGAAGAGCAGAAGGACAGTTTTGCAAATCCAGCTTCCCAACCTCTCAGTAGGGGTGTACAAGGCTGGGTCTGTTGGAAAAGCAAAACAGCCACTTTGGAAATGCCTCGGCATGCAACCTAGATCAGGGGTCCCCAACCTTTCGGACCTCAGGGACCACTAAATTCATAATTTTAAATCCAGCGGACCACTAATATGATCTGCTTAATGACCGGCTGGGTGGGCGTGGCTAGGTGGTCATGTGACTGGGTGGGCGTGGCCAGCTCTACTTACCGCTCTCCTCCCTGCTACTCCTCGCCTGCTGGCCCAGGCTCCTTAAGGCCCCAACAGGAAGCAGTTGTCGGAGCTAAGCAGCCACCATGACAAAGAGTTGGCAAAACAGTTGCCTCAGTTCAAATTGGATCTGACTGAGAAGGAGGCTCAGCACAAGCACCTCACTGAGGACTACGAGCATAGGCTTTCCAAGTGGAGGTAAGACCTGCAAGAGTGCAAGGCCAGGTACCGGCACCTGGAGGCTTAGCGGGCTGAGATGGTCAGCCAGTTCCTGTTCTGTCCCCGTCCCACACACGCACCCCCACAGGTTAATAAGCCACACGACAAAGTCTTTGAAGATAAAGCTGGCAGCAACCCAGTGGCTAGCTGCCAATTCAGACTTTACTCACACAAAACAAAGATTAGACTGCAAGCATTCCGATAAAGCAGGCAAAGTTTCCGCAATACAAGGATTAGTCCAAATGCAGTCCGACAAGGCAGGCAGAAGTCCAGTAACACAGAGATCATGGATTATTTCTAGTTTTTGCTCCTCACAAACTGAACCGGCCACCACACCCATATTTATACCCTGTGGGGTGTGGTCCAGTGAGTCAGCTAATCTCTGGCACGCCTTCCCCTCTGCTGTGCACGCTTCTCCCTGCGCCGCTGCCGAGGATCCAGCCAGCACTTATCTCCTTCATTGCTGTCCACCTGTGGCTGCGGGGATGTGCTTGGCTCTGGGCCTATCTCTTGGCCTTCGGTGTCCTCCGGAGGCATTGCCAGAGAGGAGGGTCCTGGAGAGGGAGGCCTTGCCAACTCCTCTCCCTCACTCTCAGAGTCTGCATCTGTCGATAGCCCAGGCTCAGGCAACGGAGCCACAACAGTTCCAGGCCATGATTCAGTCCCACTGGAACAAGGCCCTCCAGCTCTTAGCCACCAGTGAGGCTTCCCTCCAGCCTTCGCCCAAAGCCCCACACCAGGAGGCTGAAGCAGACACCAAGTCGGAATTTCTGCCCCCCCCAACCCACACAAAAAGACCCCGAAGGGGGAGACTCTCTGCAGCAATACAAACATTCATTGCATATATCCAGCCCAGGGGCCATAGTTTGAGGACCCCTGATTTAGTGCAATATAAAAAATGCAAATAATTTTTCTGCGGACCACCAAAATTTTCTCACGGACCACCAGTGGTCCATGGGCCACCAGTTGGTGACCACTGACTTAGATCAAGATTATTGCATCATCAGAGCTTGGAGTTTTGCAGCGAACCTAACCATCTTCCTTTATATCCATGATGGCGAACCTATGGCACGCATGCCACAGGTGGCACACAGTCCCCTCTCTGGAGGCTCATGAGCCGTCGCCCCAGTTCAGCTCTGCCACACATGTGCGCATGCCTCCCGCCAGCCAGATGGATGTCGGGTCTCTGCCGTGCATGCGTGGGGGGGCAGGGCGTGTGCAGGGAGGCCTGCACATGCATACACGGGGGTTGCGTGGGGGGGTATGTGTGGGGGCTGTGCACGCATGCACAGGGTGCAGGGTGCATGTGTGTGTGTGGGGGGGTTTGCTCATGCATTACATTTTGGGGGTTTGGGCGCATACACACGCTTTGGCACTCAATCCAGAGAAAGATTAGCCATCACTGTTTTATATCAAGCTGGGCTGCCAATCACCACCTCATCTCAGAAAAAAAAAAATCATAACCATGATTTACTAAAGAATCCCAATTATAAGCTGCCTGCTAGCACTGGAGTCTCTCAGCTCTACTCCGCCTGTGCGTCTCAGCCAACCTGATTTATTAGCTTTGCATTTCTTGCTTATTTCATCACTACTGGTCACTGCTTGTGCTGTTGTGCAGATGAAAACAGCAACAGTGGCTCCCGCCTTCTCCCCCTCTCCGCATCCAGCAAATGTCAGCTCCCCCTCTGCAAACTTAATTTTTCCCCACGTTGGGCTCAGTTGGGCAAATAATCTATTTCTTCATGAACTCTTCCGCTGGCAGTATTTTTCCGACTCTTGATTTTGTTTGGTAAGCCAGATGAGTGGTGAGAAGATTCTCTCTCTCTCTTTTTTTTTTTTGGAAATCCTCAGATCTTCTCCTTGTGAGCGTGTGTGGAAAGAGGCAGCTTCCCACACCCAGAATTCAAGCTGACCCAGGAAAGTAGGGAATCACAACGGCACAGGGGAGGAGAAAGCAGATATGGGGTCCTTAGTGCTCTCTGAGCTTGGTTGTTGTTGTTTTTTTTGCAGGCGTTTCATGACCCAACTAGATAACCTCATCAGTGCTAGAAGGGAGTGTGGTTTGCAGAGAGGAGGAGGAGGAGGAGGAGAAGGAGAATGGTGGGGTTCTTGGTGCTGTCTAAGCTTGGTTGTTTCTTGCAGATGTTTCATTACCCAACTAGGGAACATCATCAGTGCTAGAAGGAAGTGTGGTTTGCAGGGAGGAGGAGGAGGAGGAGGAGGAGACGGAAGAGGAGGAGGAGAATGGTGGGGTTCTTGGTGCTGTCTAAGCTTGGTTGTTTCCTTGCAGATGTTTCATTACCCAACTAGGGAACATCATCAGTGCTAGAAGAGAGTGGGGTTTGTGAAGGAAAGAGAAACTTCCAGCGTTGGAGCATTCACAACTTCAGTAGGCAAGTTGTTCAACTGATTAATTGTCCTCACCATCAGGAAATTTCTCCTCAGTTCCAGGTTGCTTCTCTCCTTGGTTAGTTTCCATCCATTGCTTCTTGTCCTGCCTTCAGGTGCTTTGGAGAATAGGTCGACTTCCTCTTCTTTGTCTTCAAGGTCCCTTCCGACCCTGTTATTCTATTATTCTGGAGCAGAGGTGGGTTTCAGCAGGTTCTGACCAGTTCTGGAGAACCGGTAGCAGAAATTTTGAGTAGTTCGGAGAACCGGTAGTAAGAATTCTGACTGGACCCGCCCCCATCTATTCTCTGCCTCCTGAGTTCCAGCTGATCGGGGATTTTACAGTATCTTCCCCTGCCACGCCCACCATGCCACACCCACCAAGCCACACCCACAGAACCGGTAGTAAAAAAATTTGAAAACCACCACTGCCTCGCATATATGTGCTAGTCAATCCCGACTAGCACATATATGCGCTACACATATCTAGGGGGCGGTGCTCATCTCCATTTCAAAGCCGAAGAGCCAGCTGTCCGAAGATGTCTCCGTGGTCATGTGGCCGGTATGACTCAACGCCAAAGGTGCACAGAATGCTATTATCTCCCCACCAAAGGTGGTCCCTATTTTTCTACTTGCATTTTTTATGTGCTTTCGAACTGCTAGGTTGGCAGAAGCTGGGACAAGTCATGGGAGCTCCCCGCATTACGTGGCACTAGGGATTCGAACCGCTGAACTGCCGACCTTTCGATCGACAAGCTCAGCGTCTTAGCCACTGAGCCTCCACATCTCCTTCATTAGCATAGAGGCAGACTGTTCTGGAGGCAAGGCGTTCCACTGTTTAATTGTTCTCACTGTCAGGAAATTTCTCCTTATTTTTAGATTGCTTCTCTCCTTGATTAGTTTCCATCCATTGTTTCTTGTTCTGCCTTCAGGTCCTTTGGAGAATAGCTTGACTCCCTCTTCTTTGGGGCAGCCCCTGAGATATTGGAAGACTGCTATCATGTCTCCCCTAGTCCTTCCTTTAATTAAATCTTCTCCCCTTTTTAAATGTAAATTTTAAATTTGTTTTAAATTATGGGGTATTTTAAATTCAGCCAAATTATTTAATTCGTTTTTATTTTATTTTATATAATAAAATATAATTTTTGTATTCATGTGTTTTTATCTTGTGGCTGTTCACTGCCCTGAGTCCTTCGGGAGAAGGGCGGTATAGAAATTTAATAAAATATAAATAAAATATAAATATAAATCAGACATACCCAGTTCCTGCAACCGTTCTTCATATGTTTTAGCCTCCAGTCCCCTAATCCTCTTTCTTGCTCTTCTCTGCACTCTTTCTAGAGTCCCAACATCTTTTTTTACATCATGGCAACCAAAACTGAATGCAGGATTCCAAGTGTGGCCTTACCAAGGCATTATAAAGAAAATATCAGGAAATCTGGAAAATTCCTACAGCCTCTTCTTGCAGAATGGGGAACAACTTGTCTACATCAACTGGGTGGGTATAACCTCTCCAGCAATCCCTTCCACGCTAATTAAACCTTGCTAGTGTGCGTTTGCGTCGTGCCGAACAAATCTGTGTTTCCCCCCCTTCCTTGGGGTTGGGTTTTTGATGGGGGTTTTTTTTGGTGTGTGGTGGGACCAGATGTGTTTTTCTGCCATCCCTTTCCCACCTACACACTCAAATATTTTTAAAAATAGTTCCTTTTATTTCCTACCAAGGTAATGTTTTTTTCCCCCTTTCTTTCTGCTATGTTGGTATGTTTATGCAGAATTTTGGAGAGCCCTGTGCCATAGCTGCCTCTCTCCTTTGGCCAGTAGGGGTCGCTATAAGCCTGCTGCATTCACAACCTCTGGCGGAAAGCAAGAACTGATTGGAGAAATTGGAAATAAAATAAGACTTTTAATATTCTCTTTTCTCTTCATATTCATCTGGGCCTGTTGAACATGGGGGAATGAGAAGTACATCAGATCAGGGGTGAAATGCTCCCGGTTCGGACCGGATTGCCCGATCCGGTAGCGATGGAGGCGGGTGGTTCGGAGAACCGGTAGCAAAAATCCCTACCCACCCCCATGCCCAGCTGAGCTGCGCGATCATCAGAGGCTTTTTAAATTAATTAATTAATGTATTTTTCTTATATTTATATGCCGCCCTTCTCCCAAAGGACTCGGGGCGGCTCACAGAAATTTAAACGATGAAAACAATAAAAATAGCGACTAAAATAATCAATTAAAATCTCCCAATTTAAAAATCACCTATCAGATCAGCAAATTTGTTGGAAAAGCCATGTCTTCAGGTCACCGTGGAAAGAGCGGAGGTCGGGGGCCGTCCGGAGCCCTGTGGGTAACCCATTCCAGAGGGTCGGGGCGCCCACAGAGAACGTCCTCATCCTGGGCGTCACCAGCCGACATTGTCTGTCCGATGGCACCCGGAGGAGGGCAGTCCTATGTGAGCGCACAGGGCGGTGGGAGGCAGGCAGAAGGTGGTCCTGCAGGTACCCCGGGCCCATGCCATGAGGCTTTTTTTAAAAGCCTCTGCCGATCAGGCAGCTCAGCTTGGATCATCAGAGGCATTTAAAAGAAAAAAAGCCTCTGCCGATCAGGCAACTCAGCTGGGATCGTCAGAGGCATTTAAAAGAAAAAAAGCCTCTGCCGATCAGGCAGCTCAGCTGGGATCGTCAGAGGCATTTAAAAGAAAAATAGCCTCTGCCGATCAGGCAACTCAGCTGGGATCGTCCGAGCCTTTTGAAAGTATTTTTTTACAACCTCTTCACTGAAGAGGTTGTAGAAAAAATGGTTTTAAAAGTAAAAAAAAAAATTGGCCACGCCCACCCAGCCACATTACCCCCCCACCAAGCCACGCCCACAGAACCGGTAGTAACAAATTTTAGATTTCACCACTGCACTAGATTCATGTCTATGGAAATTCTTGGTCATCCAGGTCATGGTTGTCCTCAAAGAGTGGTTTCTTTTTTTTCAAATGGCAGCTGGATTTTCTTTGTTTTTCCTCGAAGAGGTTTCACTTCTCCTGCAAGAAGCTTCTTCAGTTCTGGCTGAATGGTGGGGAATGAAAGGATTTGTATTCCTTGCAGTCATCTGGTCAAGCGGGGAGGGATATGACACCATCCAACTCCTGTTTACAACACAATCCTGTCAGCAATTCCAAATAGCTTCCGCAGCCATTTGCACTATTTAGGCACAGATAAACCTCCAAGTGGCCTTAATGATTCTCAAAGGGAGTACTAATGACCAGAAGACTGCACAGTGATACAAATCCTTCCGTTCTCCACCATTTAATCCAGTGGTGGGTTTCAAAAATTTTTATTATCGGTTCTGTGGGTGTGGCTTGTTGGGTGTGGCATGGCTTGGTAGGCGTGACAGGGGAACAATACTGTAAAATCTCCATTTCCTCCCGATCAGCTGGGACGTGGGAGGCAGAGAATAGATGGGAGCAGGGCCAGTCAGAATTTTTACTACCGGTTCTCCGAACTACTCAAAATTTCCGCTACCGGTTCTCCAGAACTGGTCAGAACCTGCTGAAACCCACCTCTGATTCAGTCAGAACTGAAGAAGCTTCCTGGATGGGAAGCGAAAAGTCTTCAAGGAAAAACAAAGAAAGTCCAGTTGCCTCTTGAAAAGAAAAGCAACTTTGGGGCATCCATCAGATTAAAAATGGCTCTTTTTTTCAGCACGCCGTTCGTTGGGACTCAGGTCTGCCTAAGGCTGCAATTTTTACGAGATGAGATGGAAACCTGGAAAGTCTGATTGAGGTTTTAAGTCAAGGAGTACCTGCAGTCATCAACAAATGAATACGTATACATCCGAACTAGATTGTGATGTTTCTCTGTGTCATATATGTGTCTGTATGTGGGTATATGCATAATAGTGACAATTTTGAGAGCTAAATGCAATGGTTTCATTTTAATGTATGCTGATTAGTGTACATTTAAAATCACAATACAGTTTCTATTCCATTCCATTCCATTCCATTTTCCGTATTCTATTCTGTTCTGTTCTGTTCCATTCCGTTCCGTTCCGTTCCATTCCATTCCATTCTGTTCTTCATTCCAATATTTATTTTATCCCATCCCATCCCATCCCTTTCTATTCCATATTTCCCTTCCCTTCCCTTCTCTTCCCTTCCATTCCATGAGCTTGAATCACTTGCTTTTTCTTACTTTTATCCAGATAATGTTGCCTTCCCACCCGAGTGATACCTATTTCTCTACTCGCATTTGCATGCTTTCGAAGTGCTAGGTGGACCATGTTATTTTCTACAATAGGTGTTTGCTGAATCTGTAAGGGCGTTGGCGTGTGATCTGAAAATTGCAGCACAAAATTCAGAAAGATGCTGGATTCTGAAGGGCACTTAAAACTTGTCTGAAATGGTATAGGACAGGGGTGAAATCCAGCAGGTTCTGACAGGTTCTGAAGAACCGGTAGTGGAAATTTTGAGTAGTTCGGAGAACCAGTAAATACCACCTCTGACTGGCCCCGCCCCCATCTATTCTCTGCCTCCCGAGTCCCAGCTGATTGGGAGGAAATGGGGATTTTGCAGTAACCATGCCCATCAAGTCACACCCACAGAACCGGTAGTAAAATTTTTTGAAAATGTTAAGGATATTGTTGTTGTGTTACCAACCAGCAGAGTGTAGAGCACAGAGAAATGTTGCTGAGAGCAATGAATAAGAGATGTGCAAACTGGTTTATCAAAAGTTTAATTTATAGTGAAAAAACAATCTCATAGTCTTTAAATCAATCCAAGTCTTTTCCAGTTAAATCAGTCCAGTGATACAAAAACTCTTCTTACCACACAAACAGTAGTTGGTTAGAATAACAAACTCACTCTGGTTCACAAACCACGATGGTAGCAGATCCATCCAACCGATGATAGCACAATGGTAGCAACTCCACACACAACGGTAGCTTATCATCAACTGAATACTTTACAGTACGTTTCTTAAATACATTTACAACCAGTGATTATCTAATTATAGCATGACTCAGCATTACAATGAATCAGCAGGAAAACTTTAAAGTCACACAATACATATTCATAGTCACAGAACACATATATTGCCTGGACAACTTGTTAGGCTCAAACCATATCTTAACATAAACCCACCACTGGTGTGGGGGGTGTCATGCGTGCATGTGCGGGGGCACGCATCGCATTATGGGTGCCGGCATGAGCATGCCAGTGGTGGGTTGCTCCTGGTTCTGTCCGGTTCTTTAGAACCAGTAGTAAAACTGGCAGGAGGCTCCGCTCACCCGCCCGGACGTCCTAATTGACGATCTGCACATGCGCAGAAGCTCCTATTGCAAACCGGTAGTAAAGGTAAGTATTTATTTATTTATTTTATTTACTTTTTAAATTTTTATACCGCCCCCTCTCCCGAAGGACTCTACTTCTACTTCCGCCCCCTCTCCCGAAGGACTTACCCGCCCCCTCTCCCGAAGGACTCTACTTCTACTTCTCCCGAAGTAGAACCCACCCCTGATGCACGCACTGCTGCACACTTGCGCACACGCTTTTGGCACACGAAGAGAAAAAGATTAGCCATCAATGTTCTAGCCCAACCCCCTTCTCAAGCAGGAGACCTTATCTCAGTGTTTCTCAACCGTTGGCAACTCCAAGATGCATTGAGTCTCACCTACCCCCTTTCCGTTCCTTTATTCTTCATCAATAGACAGGCGTCTTCACGTTCCCCCCAATTCCATAGACACGAAAATATGAATTATACGTTATAAATGTCTCAAATTAGACTAGTTTTATCCCACTTTTCATCCATCAAAGTTTTCAAACAGGCCTGTCTCTCCCCAGCGTAATCAATAAAAGCAATTTATAAAACACAGAGCAGGAAGTAATAATCACAGACCGTATCATAACCCAATATTGCAGATTTTTTTCTTTCTTTTTTTAGAATCCAATTTAAAATAAACACGGCATTAGAATACTTGCTTCAAGCAGTTATATATTTCATCCGGCAGGGAAATAAAAGTAAGCACAACCTCTGTGGGAAAAGAGAACCCATAAAGTAGCAATTCAACCAGGAAACTTTATGGATGTATCCCAGAATGGATGAATGGAGTCCTTGGTGCTCTCTGAGCTTGGTGTGTTTTACCTGCTGATGTTTTATTACCTAACTAGGTAACATCATCAGTGCTAGACAGGAATGGGGTTTGTGGAATGGAGGAGGGAGAAAAGGAGGAGCAGGAGGACAACTGTGGGGTCCTTAGTGCTCTCTGAGCTGGGTTGTTTTCTTACAGACGTTTCATGACCCAAGTAGGTAACATCATCAGTGCTAGAAGGGAGTTGGGTTTGTGGAGGAGGAGCAGGAGGACTGTGAGGTCATTGGTGCTCTCGGAGCTTGGTTGTTTTACCTGAAGATGTTTCATGACCCAACTATGTAACTTCATCAGTGTTAGAAGGGAGTTGGGTTTGTGGAGTGGAGGAGAGGAGAGCAGAGGAGAGGAGCGGAGGGGAGAGGAGAGGAGAGGAGAGGAGAGGAGAGGAGAGGAGAGGAGGACTATGGGGTGCTTGGTGCTCTCTGATCTTGGTTGTTTTCTTACAGACTTTCATGACCCAACTAAGTAACTTCATCAGTGCTAGAAGGGAGTGGGGTTTGTGGAGAGGAGGAGAGGGTAATGTGGAGGAGGTGGAAGAGGGATGGGAGGAGAAGGGGGAGGACTGTGTGATCCTTGGTGCTCTCGGAGCTTGGTTGTTTACTTGCAGACATTTCATTGCCCAGCTAGGTAACATTATCAGTGATAGTGAGTGTGAGGTTTGCTCTGTCAGTATTGATGGCGGTGTGGTTTTCTCCTTGGTAGTTCCTTGACTAGGGTATTACACAGTAGCCCAATCAAGGAACTACTAAGGAGTAAAACACACCCAACCAACACCAGTGAGGCAAGCTACCGGTATATAAACAGAGAGCAAACCCCACCTTCCCTCACAGTGATGATGTTACCTAGTAGGGTCATGAGATGTCTACAAGCAAACAACCAAGCTCAGAGAGCACCAAGCACCCCACAGTTGCACCCCGAGCTATAGACGTTCTCTTCTATTAGAACTTTAGCATAACACAACACTGTGAGGTGGTTAGATGTTAGGTTTTTAGAACTACACCGACTTCAGTCTGACCTAAGCATAGTCCAGCGGTCACCAACTGGTGGTCCGTGGACCACTGGTGGTCCACGAGAAAATTTTGGTGGCCCTCAGAAAAATTATTTGCATTTTTAATATTGCACTAAATCAGGGGTCCTCAAACTACGGCCTCTGGGACAGATACGTGCAATGAACGTTTGTGTTGCTGCAGAGAGTCTCCGACCCTTTGGGGTCTTTTTGTGCGGGTCGGAGGGGGGGCAGAAATTCTGGCTCGGGGTCTGCTTCAACTTCCTGGTGTGGGGCTTTGGGGGAAGGCTGGAGGGAAGTGCCACTGTGGCAAAGAGCCGGAGGGCCTCGTTCCAGTGGGACTGCATCATGGCCTGGAACTGGTTGATCATCTCAGCCTCTGAGCCTCCAGGCATCGGTACCTGGCCTTGCACTCCCACAGGTCTTCCCTCTGCTTAGAAAGCCTATGCTCCTAGTCCTCAGTGAGGTGCCTCTGCTGAGCCTCCTTCTCGGCCACATCCACTTTGAACTGAGCCAGCTGTTTTGCCGACTCTTTCTTGTGGTGGCTGCTTAGCTCCAGCAACTGCTTCTTGTTGGAGTCCTAAGGAGCCTGCGCAAGCAGGTGAGGAGTGGCTGGGAGGGGAGGGGCGAGTAGAGGCTGACGAGGTGCCCCTCGACACAAATTTTATTTATTTATTTATTTATTTATTTATTTATTTATTTATTTATTTATTTATTTATTTATTTATTTATTTTATTTCTATACCGGCCTTCTCCTGAAGGACTCAGGGCGGTGTACAGCCTGATTAAAAGCACAAAGACAAACAACATTTAAAAATAATTAAAATTATTAAATAATTGGCTCAATCATAAAACCCCCCAATTTAAAATCCCATATTTAAAACCAATTAAAATCTTTACATTGATAGCCCGGCCTGGCGGAACAACAAGGTTTTGAGGGCACAGCAAAATACACGGAGATCGGAGATCTTACGCATTTCTGGGGCAAAGGGCAGGGGCTCCCACAGAGAAGGCCCTCCCCCTGGGTGTCGCCAGCCGACATAATTTGGCCGATGGCACCCTGAGGAGACCCTCTCTGTGGGAGCGGACTGGCCAGTGGGAGGCTACTGGTGGCAGAAGAAGGTCTTGAAGGTACCCGGGTCCAATGCCATGGAGCGCTTTAAAGGTGGTAACCAATACCTTGAATCGCACCCGGAAGACCACTGGGAGCCAGTGCAGCTCGCGCAGGAGGGGTGTCACGTGGGCACAACGAGTTGCGCCCATAACCACCCGCGCGGCCGCATTCTGGACCAGTTGGAGCCTCCGGGTGCTTTTCAAGGGGAGCCCCATGTAGAGAGCATTACAGTAGTCCAGTCGGGAGGTGACAAGGGTGTGAGTGACTGTGCGCAAGGCGTCACAATTCAGAAAGGGCTGGAATGACATCGAGTTGGCCATGCCCACCCAGTCACATGACCACCTAGCCACTCCCACCCAGCCAGTCATTAGGCAGATCATATTAGCGGTCCGCAATACTTCAAATTATGAATTTGGTGGTCCCTGAGGTCCAAAAGGTTGGTGACCCCTGGCATAGTACATAAAATTATCTGCCACAATGTCCTTCCTGTCAATGACTACTTCAGCTTCAACCACAACAATACACGAGCAAATAATAGACACAAACTCAAGGTAAACCGCTCCAAACTCGATTGCAGAAAATATGACTTCAGTAACAGAGTGGTCAATGCCTGGAATGCACTCTCTGACTCTGTAGTTTCTTCCCCAAACCCCCAAAACTTTAACCTTATTTATTTATTTATTAGTCATATTTCTATGCCACCCACTCTCCAAAGACTCTGGGCGGCTTACACCAAAGACAGTATACTAAATAGCATATTGTCCCCAACAATCTGAGTCCTCATTTTACCCACCTCGGAAGGATGGAAGGCTGAGTCAACCTTGAGCCGGTGAGATTTGATCCGCTGATCTGCTGAACTAGCAGTCAGCTGAAGTAGCTGCAGTACTGCACCCTAACCATTGCGCCACCTCGGCTCCTTACTACCTTAGACTATCTACTATCGATCTCATCCCATTCCTAAGAGGTCTGTAAGGGGCATGCATAAATGCACCAACGTGCCTACCGTCCCTGTCCTAATATTCCCTTTTTACTTACTCTTTTCATGGATTCAAATTATGTTTATACTTTTACCTGTTATCTTATATACGCTTGACAAATAAACTTATGATGATGATTATGATTAACCCGAGTAGAATGAGGCTGAAGTGGGTTTACGGGGAGACCCACTGGGCATAAATTTACTGGAACGCTAGAGGTTTTAAGCAGCAAAGACTCGAGAGCTTGGATCGAACTGTCACAGCTTCTCATTTTCGCAGTCATGTTTAATTTTCTTTTTTCTTTTCTTTTTTTTTTTTAAAATTGCAGGACAATTTATGACATCAGCTAACAAAAACTGTTGAGATGCCACCGTCTGCTGAAGATCAAAATAGCACCAATTAACTTCGTATTGTTACTCCTGCCTGTCAACGTGTTTGCAAGGTTGGAAATAGAAATCTTTTCTTGCCCCTGCTGTATGATGCAGGGATTGAGTCTGTGGTCTTTCTGTGCCTCTGATACCCAAGCATCAATGCTTTAGTTGGCCCAATGTTGCTTTAACACATGGGTGCTAAAGATGGGATGGGGAGGGGAGCCAGAGATCATATGCAAATGAGGGGATTTGCATCATTCATGCTTGAAAGTGACACAAATTATATTGTTTTTGTGATTGGCACGGTGGTAATGTGGGTGGCATGGTGGCTTTCACTCAACACCTACCCAGATCTGTCAACATCTAGAAACAAATTAAATTATAACCGGTAGCCAGCACGAGTTTGTTAAAAACAGATCATGCCAAAACAATCTTATTTCATTCTTTGACAAAGTGGCTAAATTAGCAGACCAGCGAAATGCTGTGGACATAAATATATTTAGACTTCAGCAAGGCATTCGACAAAGTAGACCACAACCTACTTCTTTGGAAGCTAGAAAAAAGTGAGATAGACAGCATTGCCACCAGATGGATTTGTAACTGGCTTGACAAACTGTACTCAATGAGTAGTCCTTAATGGTACTACATATCCGCACTGCATATCGGACATAAAAACAATAGAGAGAGTCCAGAGATATTTTACAAGAAGAGTTCTCCATTCCTCTAACCATAATAAAATACCTTATGCCATCAGACTCCAAATTTTGGGCTTAGACAACCTAGAACTACGCCGACTTCAGTCTGACCTAAGTATAGTACATAAAATTATCTGCCACAATGTCCTTCCTGTCAATGACTACTTCAACTTCAACCACAACAATACACGAGCAAATAATAGATACAAATGCAAGGTAAACCGTTCCAAACCCGATTGCAGAAAATATGACTTCAGCAACAGAGTGGTCAATGCCTGGAATGCTCTACCTGACTCTGTGGTCTCTTCCCCAAACCCCCAAAACTTTAACCTTAAACTGTCTACTGTTGACCTCACCCCATTCCTAAGAGGTCAGTAAGGGGCGTGCATAAGTGCACCAGCGTGCCTACCGTCCCTGTCCTAATATTCCTTTTTACTTACTCTTTTCATGTATTCAAATTATGTTTATACTTTTTACCTGTAATCTTATATATGCTTGACAAATAAATAAACTGAAACTTACATGGAGGGAAATAAACAGTGCGGTACCACAAGATTCCGTCTTAGATGGGTACTGTTCAATATTTTCATAAATGACTTAGATGAAGGAATAGAAGGGGAACCCATCCAATCTTCAGATGACACTAAGCTGGTGGGAATAGCACCCCAAAAGATACGCTCAGGATCCAAATGGATTTAACAGGCTTGAACAATGGGCCCTATCCAACAAAATGAAATTTTATGGGGAGAAAAGCAAGGTTTTACACTTAGGCAACCCCGTCCCCCAAAGATACAAGTAGAGATTAGGCGAAACCCGGCTCAAAAAACAGTAACTGTGAGAGGGACCTTGGAGTCCTAGTGGATGATCGCTTAAACATTAGCCAGCCGTGTGCTGCAGCAACCAAAAAAATCTCGTACAATCCTTGGTTGTATAAACAGAGGCATAGAATCCAAATCATGTCAAGTATTAGCATCGCTTTATAAAACCTTAGTAAGACTACACCTGGAATATTGCATCCAGTTTTGGTCACCACACTACAAAACAGATGTTGAGACTTTGGAAAAAGTGCAGAAAAGAGCAACCTATTAAAGGTGTGGAAACTAAATCATATGAAGAACAGTTGCAGGAATTGGATATGGCTAGTCTAGAGAAAAGAAGGACTATTGGAGACATCATAAAAAGGTAAAGGTTCTCCTTGCACATACGTGCTAGTCGTTCCTGACTCTAGGGGGTGGTGCTCATCTCCGTTTCAAAGACAAAGAGCCAACACTGTCCGAAGACGTCTCCGTGATCATGTGGCCGGCATGACTAAACACCAAAGGCGCACGGAACGCTGTTATCTTCCCACCAAAGGTGGTCCCTATTTTTTTCTAATTGCATTTTTTACATGCTTTCGAACTGCTAGGTTGGCAGAAGCTGGGACAAATAATGGGAGCTCACCCCGTTACGCGGCGCTAGGGATTCGAACCGCTGAACTGCCGAACTTTCGATCGACAATCTCAACGACTTAGCCACTGAGCCACCGTGTCCCTATCGGGGACATCATAGCAGTCTTCTAATATTTGAAGGGCTGCCACAAAGAAGAGGGGATCAGCCTATTCGCCAAGGCACCTGAAGGCAGGAGAGGAAGCGATGGATGGAAGCTAACCAAGAAGAGAAGCAACCTAGAAGTAAGATAAATTTCCTGACAGTGAGAGCAATTAAGCAGTGGAAGGGTTTGCCTCCAGAAGTTGTGGATGCTCCATCACTGGAGGTTTTTGAAGAAGAGCTTGGACTGACATTTGTCCAAAATGGCACAGGGTTTCCTGTTTGAACAGGGCTCGGATTAAAAGACCTCCAAGGTCCCATCCAACTCTGTTATTCTGTAATTCAGCCAACGGTTAACAAATGCTCTCCTATGGTGGAGTAAGCCAGAATATGTATCCATTTGGAGCAAATGTCCTTGGCTTTGCCAAGACATTGGACGCCCCATTTATCCTAGATAGATGCAGGTAAAAAGCCAATTATTCTGGAAGGGGGAAAAAAAAAAAGAGCAGATGGATAATTTCCCCACTATCTGACCTTAAGCGGATCCCCAGTGGATAGCTGTCACTGGTGACTGACAGCACCACACCGTGCCTGGGAATTGCCTGCAAGGATTCTGTTTACTTATCTGATCCTTCCTGCATTGAAGTGGCAAAAGTCCAATTGTGGAACATCTGTTATTTTTTATTTTTTAAATTTTTTAAAAAAAACTGTTAAGTCATCTGAATCCATCTTGGATCCAGGCCTCGTAACAAGAATTTGCCGCCCTTTTCCGTTCAATTGTGAGGAATGCAAACACAGAATAACAACAGTGGAAGGAACTTTGGAAGTCTTTTAGTCCAAGTCCCTGCTCAAACAGGAAATCCTATACCGGTGATGGCTAACCTTTTTGTCGTCGCATGCCAAAATAGAGCCTGTAGTACAGTGGACTAAAGCACTGTGATTAACATCTGTTGCTTGCAATTACTGCAAGTTCAAATCTCCCCAGGCTCAAGGTTGACTCAGCCTTCCATCCTTTCTAAGGTAGGTGAAATGAGGACCCAGTTTGTGGGGGCAATAAGCTGACTTTGTATAAATATACAAAAGTATGAAGGCTATTGCTTAACGCATTGTAAGCCGCCCTGAGTCTCCGGAGAAGGGCGGCATATAAATTAAAAAAGCAAAAGCAAGCAAAGCAAAAAGCAAAAACATGGGGAGCATGGGGGGGGGGCTTGCACACGCATGTGCCCACACCCATAATTCAATGCCCCCCACCCCCCAAGCATGTGCACACAATCCCCTCGTGCTCCTCCTGCTTTTGGCACGTGATGGTACGGTGGGCCTGGTAGGCCCGTTTTTCGCTCTCCCCAGGCTCCAGAGGCTTTCTAGGACCCTGGGAGGGCAAAAAACGGCCTTCCCCACCCCTCAGAGGCCCTCCGGAGGCCGGAAACAGCCTTTTTCCCGACTTCTGGTGGGCCCAAAAGGCCCGAAAATCAGCTGGCTTGTACACACATGCGCACTGGAGCTGAGCTAGGGCAACGCTCGCGTGCCCACAGATATGGCTCCACGTGCCACCTGTGGCACACATGCCATGGGTTCGCCATCCCGGCCCTATACCATTTCAGACAAATGGTTGTCCAGTCTCTTTTTGAAAGCCTCTAGTGATGGAGCACCCTCAACATCTGAAGGCAAGCCGTTCCAAGGATTAATTTCTTGTTAGTTCTAGGTTGTTTCTCTCCTTGATGAGTTTCTATCTGCTATCCCAAAAGTGCTTTTTCAGGAGGCAACTGGACTTTCTTGTTTTTTCTTTTGAAGACGTTTCGCTTCTCCTCCAAGAAGCTTCTTCAGCTCTGACAGGATGGTGGGGAATGGAAGGATTGATACTCCT
The DNA here is from genome assembly GCF_029531705.1 of Pantherophis guttatus. Next base: position 5,988,833 of record NW_026844077.1, on the reverse strand, counting down.
TGCAGACAGCTGGTCGTTTGCATCCTTTTAGAGGGTCGTTGAAGCACTTGGAGGTTTATCTGCGTCCTCAGGGTCACCTGAGTGGTGCAAATGGTTCCTGTAGTCTGCAATTTTTTTTTCTCTGGAAATCCATTCCTACTCCCACATCATTCCAAGGGTGTTCGTCCCAAATTGCATAGCTAAAAGTCTGTAGAGATTCTCCGTCCTTCAGGTCCCAAAGGTGCTTTTTTCAAGAGGCAACTGGGCTTCCTTGTTTTTTCTTTGAAGACATTTCGCTTCTCATCCAAGAAACTTCTTCAGCTCTGACAGGATAGTGGGGAATGGAGAATGAAGAAGCTTCTTGGATGAGAAGCGAGGGGCACACCTGGAATATTGCATCCAGTTTTGGTTACCACATTACAGAAAAGATGTTGAGACTTTGGAAAAAAGTGCAGAGAAGGGCAACTGAGATGATTAAAGGCCTGGAGATTAAAACCTACAAAGAACGATTGCAAGATTTGGGTTTGGCTAGTTTAGAGAAAAGAAGAATCGGGGGGACATGATAGCAGTCTTCCAATATTTGAGGGGCTGACACAAAGAAGAGGGTGTCAAGCTATTCTCCAAAGCACCAAAAAGGCAGAATCATTCTTAATCCTTCCAAAGAAAAGAATTTACACCTTCCAACAGGCATATTAAGAACTAAATAAGTATGATATAAATGGAAAATCCCATTTGCTCTGGAAGTCTTCCTGGATTAAAAAAAGAAAAAGTAATCATAAAGTTAATTTCAGAAGCCTGCCTGGTATGCCTTTAAGGGGAAAGCAATCAACATAAGGACTGCAATCAAAAATAATTCAAATAAACATGTTGATATAATTACTAGCCAACTACAATAGGGGGGAATTTAAAATGATGTAATTTTTCAATATTGTTTTTCATCTGTTCTTTTTATATCCATTTCATTTTCTTCTTTTTTCCTTAACCCGATTACGTGCATTTATCTTTGGAATAGTGATAAACAGTGACAATATTAATATTGCGTTCACAGTTACATAGAGATTTCTAGTTTCTTTTAAATGACACAATGAACTTAGTTCTGTACAATCAATCCATGAAGGAAATAATGAACGTCAACATTTATGATAATTGCAAACACCCTGTAGAGTTATTGATATTTTATTCTTGCCCGCTTTTAATCTTGGTTTCTCCCGTTTTGCCTCTATTTATTTTGTTCCTTTAGATTTAATAGTATAAGTACAATTAATGCTATTATTTAATGAATGCAGTTTATTGCATTTGAATACATGCAATTTATTGCATTCTAATGCATGCAATTTATTGCATTCTGATACATGCAATTTATTGCAGTCTAATGCATGCAATTTATTGCATTCTGATACATGCAATTTATTGCAGTCTAATGCATGCAATTTATTGCATTCTGATACATGCAATTTATTGTATTCTAATGCATGCAATTTATTGCGTTCTAATGCATGCAATTTATTGCGTTCTGATACATGCAATTCATTGCCTTCTAATGCATGTACTTTATTGCATTCTAATTCATGCAGTTTATTGCATCTGAATACATGCAATCTGCTGCATTTGAATACATGCAATGTATTGCATTTTAATAAACACATTAAAAATCAAATTCTTAGCCCTCAAAACCTTATTCGTTTTCCTAACCAATTGAGAACATCAGATGCCACTTTTTTTTTTTTAATGGCTTGCAAACCCAAAACCTTTCTTTTCCCCCTGGTTTCTATCTTTATATTCGTAATGCCCTTTTCCCCCCACACCCTGCTTCCATCACCCCATTGCCTCTGTCACAACAAATGAGTGTGTATTATTTCCCTGGTTATGTCGAATTATTTCCTTCCCCTCTCCCCTCTCAGCTGGGTCTAAAGTTGAGCTTCATTTCCAGATGCTTTGATTCTTTTGTCCAGCTCTGTCCCTTAAGTTATATTTCCAGGCCACTCCATGAAGGAGCAGTAATGGAAAATAAGTGGATTTTTTACCCTCCCGGACCTCAAAATGGGAAACGTCTAATGGAGAGAGGAAAGTTCCCAGGCCTGTCATAAGGAACTGAAAAGATAAATACAGGCTCAAAGTAGACTTTTCAAATTGATTCTGTCCGCCAATTGCTGGGCAATCTTTTTCGGTGGAGAGCTGCGGCCAGTGGTGGGATTCAAATAATTTAACAAACGGTTCTCTGCCCTAATGACTGGCTGGGTGGGCGTGGCCATGGTGGGCGTGGCCAGGGGTGTGTGACAGGCAGCATTCGGCCTTCTCCCTGGGAGCAAGCCACCCCCTGTGCCCCGTTTTGGGCCTAGGAGGCCTCCCTGCACTTACCTGGGAGCCAAAATGGGGTGCATGGGGACTCCTGGAAGGGACGGGATGGGGCAGGGGCAGCCAGCAATTTAACTACTGGTTCTCTCAAACCAGCCCGAACCGGCTGAATCCCACCACTGGCTGAGACTATCTGCCAATGTTATAGCAATCAGAAGAGACATCACAGAGAAAAAGCTGAACGCCGTCACAGAACCTCTTTGACCTTCAGGCCAAAAGGCAGATATATGACAACCTTATCAGAATCAGAGTCAGAATAGAGCCTGATGTCAACTTGCAAAGCTTTCAAGTTGCCATGAGCAGGAGGGAGGGAGAACTGAAGTGAATTCCATACATTCTTCCTGACCGCAATCAGAAGGAGGGTGTTAGGTTTCACAGCCAGCCAAAGTGGTTAATTGGAGAATGTGATTTATGACACGGACAGAGAAGAGGGGAGAGACAAGGTCATAGGGGAACATAAATCTACGTGGGATCAGTCCTGACTGCACCCCAGTATTGCCGGAATGTTGCTCCTAATAAATGACTATATTTCCTTTGAAGTTTGGATCATGGCTCATGAATTAATTAGGGCATCTTTCGGAAACTTGACACCTGGAAGGGACCTTGGAGGTCTTTTAGTCCAACCCTCTGCTCAAGCGGGAGACCCTATACCAGGGGTGTCAAACTCGATTTCATTGAGGGCCACATCAGGATTGTGTTTGACCTTGGGGTGTGTGTGAGCATGGGCGTGGCCAGGGTGGGCATGGCCAGTTTGACATCATTCGTGTTGAGGGGGGTGCCTGTGGCGGCCTGAGCACTCTGCCAGTGAAAACGGGCCCCCGAGCTCCGTTTTTGCCTAGGACAGTTTCCTACAACCCTCTGTCAGTGAAAACAGAGCTCTGTTTTTGCTGGCAGAGGCACCATGGGCCGGTCCTTCACTGTTTCCAGGGTGACCCTACGGGCCAGAACTAAGCACCCTGCAGGCCGGATCCAGCCCCCGGGCCGGAGTTTGACTCAAAATCTGCCCTATTGAAAATATTATGTATGTAGACCTGTAGGAAAGTGGGTGGAGATAGGCTAGTTTACTGATTGTTTAGTTTAGGAGAAGGGATGTTATGTTATATTAATATACGTAAAAGATTTGAATTAAGAGATATATGTATGGGGGAGGAGGAAATGGATAGATTATGAGTTGAAATTGCTAAATTAGGATTTATTATATAGTTTTACAGCTGAAAGTTGCTTTGAATGTCGCTTTGAAATGTATAGTATAAGGGGGATATAATGATATTGTTAGAAGGATAGATTATGAGTTGAATAGATGAAATTGCTAAATTAGAATTTATTATATAATTTTACAGTTGAATGTTGTTTTTGAAATGTATAGTATAAGGGGGATATAATAATATTGGTAGAAAGAAAGGGTTAGTATATGGGTGGGGTGGTACGAAAGGATGGTAAAGTATTATATAATCTGTTATTAATTTGGGTTTTATTTTGGAGAAGCCACAGGGGGAGGGGAGGGGGAGGGGGGGTTAGGGTGGAGGTGGGGGAGGAAAGGGGGGAAAATTTGTATTTGAAAAACTTTTTCAATAAAAAAAAAATCTGCTCTATACCATTTCAGGCAGGTAGCTGTCCAGTCTCCAGTGTTAGAGCACCCACAACATCTGGTGGCAAGTTGTTCCACTGGTTAATTGTCCTCACTGTTAGGATGTTTCTCCTCAGTTCCAGGTTGCTTCTCTCCTTGATTAGTTTCCATCCATTGCTTCTTTTCCTGCCTTCAAGAGCTTTGGAGAATAGCTTGACCTCCCCTCTTCTTTGTGGCAGCTCCTCAAATATAGGAAGACCACTATCATGTCACCCCTAGTCCTTCTTTTCTCTAGACTAGCCAAACCCCAAACCCTGCATCCATTCTTCAACTGCATAAACTTGTTGAACTATGTTTGGTTAAAAAAGTTGAAATTGGGGAGGGAATATCTTTTCTCCCAGAAAGTCCCCTCCCCTCCCCTCCCCGGTCCCTTTTCTCTCTTATCTCCATCGCCTCAACCCCTTTTCGTTTGAAAGCCATGCCAGTTTAATTAATTGCAATCAAAACCTTCAAAGGCACCGCCGAGATGAAAGCGGGTTCTAATTGCCTTATTATGATGTCAGGCTTAATGACTCGCCGGTTCCTCCAAATGGATTTTATTGAAATTTTAAGATGAGGGATTCGTTGAGCAAGTACGCGGCTCCGTTTTCCACCTTAAAGTAGCAAGTGACAAAAAAGTGGGAGTGGAGTGGGTTGGAACAGAGCAGAGGTGGGATTTGCTTACCTTCCCTATCGGTTCGCATTACGTCCGGGTGGGTGGGCGGAGCCTCTCGCAGTCGCCACTACCGGTTCAAATCGATCCGGCTGAATCCCACCACTAGAACATGGAATTTGATGAACTACAGAAAAATAATAAGAGTGAGAGGGGCTTATTGCCTTATTGTGATCAAGATTCATTGAGCTGTAGGAAGTTAGCATCCACCCCTCTCCTAGGAAAATGAGATATTTTAGGAAATATTAAAAGGGCAGAATATTTCCCCTAAAAGGGGAAATATAAAATATAAAAGGGAGGCAGAAACTCAGCCCCCCCCACAACCTTTGTCAATGGGCCATTAAGGCGTGGGCCAGTCTATTCTACATAACAAAAGATTTTCAGGCAGAGCCATAATAGGAATTGCCCAAAGCCCTTTCATTACATCATCACCCAGCAAGGCTCAACCAAGCCTAGGACACAGACAACCTACAAAGTTACCCCTGCATGGCCCCAGGGGAGTCTGACAACCAATCAGAATACAAGCACAAATTCAAAAGCCCAGAGAGGGTATAAAACTCAGGCACTCTCAGCATCTCTTCCCTTTTTTTTCCTCTTCACTCAAGATCTTCAAGGCATGTGATCCTGTCCACCATTAAAAATCAAGCAATCACCATGTTTCCTGTGTCTTACTTCCCCCACTTGGACCTGAACCCAGATGGACATTTCTTCCAACAGAGCAATGAAAAACAAATTTTTATATGAATTTTACTGTAGTGTGAGGCTTCATTCAATGCATTTGGAGGTTAGTTGAAAGAAATACCGATAATAATACTCGCCTTACGGCCACAATTGAGCCCAATGGTCGTAAGTGTGAAAAAACAGTCACAAGTCGCTTTTTTCAGTGCCGTTATAACTTCAAACGGTCACTAAACAAAGGATTGTAAGTTGGGGACTACCTGTAAGGTTAAAATTTCTTTGCTTTTAGATGGGTACTTATTCCTTTTTTTTTTTTAAGTATAATATTTTTGTTCTGTTTATCAAGATATCAAAGTCTAAGGAAAGTAAAAATAGTGGGGAAAATCGGGAAGGAAAAAGGGAAGAAGAAAAAAAAAAGTGGTGTTAAGAGGAAGAAAGAAAAGAAAAACACTGACTTCTGACTCTTTTTAATCCAATAGAAAAAAGATAGTAATATCACAACCTCATTATTTTTTTTCCTTTTACCTGTAATACCTTGTTTTCCCCAAAATAAGACATCTCCTGATAATAAGCCCAATCGGGCTTTTGAGCGCATGGCGATAAGGCCGAGCGCTTATTTCAGAGTTCGAAAAAATATAAGACAGGGTCTTATTTTTGGGGAAACACGGTACGTGCTTAGCCATTTCTGTAACAACAAACTTATCTAATTTCCTGCCTTGGCAGGGGGTTGGACTAGAAGACCTCCAAGATCCCTTCTAACTCTGTTATTCTGTTCTGTTCTGTTCTGTTCTGTTCTGTTCTAATCAGCAAAAGCCCAAGTCAAAAATGCATAGATTGTATTTATTCCTAGCGACTCCCATTGCAACAGCGAATAAAAGTAGCTCACTACCTATTTTCTGAAGTTCTCCAACACCTGCCACCCTTCCCACAAGGACATATTTTAGGTGTTAATTGCCTGCTTCTGTCCTCAAAACTTTCTGCTAGAAATTGCGACCCCCGGAGACCCGTAAGAAGAGGTGTAAAAAGAGGCAGCCCATTTTGGCAGAATGCGGTGTTCACAGCTGCATGGCAGTTTTTCCTGCACTGGATAAATGTCATTTATTCCTCAGTGGCAGGACAGAAGTTCCTATCTGGAGCGTGTCGCTGGATGCTATTACTGCAGAATCACTAGCAGGCTGTGTCTCAGGTAGGGTAGATACACGCTATTTTTATCCCATTAACATTTTATTAAGGCTTACCTTGAGATAAAAGGATAAAATGAAACAAGGCTTAGAAAAGTTAAGGCGGAAAGAGGAGGGGGGAAAGAAAGAAAGAAAGAAAGAAAGAAAGAAAGAAAGAAAGAAAGAAAGAAAGAAAGAAAGAAAGAAAGAAAGAAAAAAAAAGCCAGGAGGGAGGGAGGGAGGGAAGGAAGAATGGGAAAAAGAATGAATGAATGAAACAAAGAAAGAAAGAAAAAGAGAAAGAAGCTGGGAGGGGGGGAAGGAAGGAAGGAGGAAGGGAGGGAGGGAGGAAGGGAGGAAGGAAGGAAAAAAGAAAGAAAGAAAGAAAGAAAAAAAGAGGAAGAAGCCAGAAGGGAGGGAGGGAGGAAAGGAAAGAAGGAAGGAAGGAAGGAAGGAGGGAGGGAGGAAGGGAGGGAGGGAGGAAGGAGAGAGGGAAGGAGGAAAAACAGAGGAAGAAAGAAAGAAGAAAGAAAGAAAGAAAAAGAGGAAGAAGCTGGGAGGGAGGGAAGGAAGAAGGGAGGGAGGGAGGAAGGAAGGAAGGAAGGAGGGGGGAGGGAGGAAAAAACAGAAGAAGGAAGGAAGGAAGGAAGGAGGGGTGAGGGAAGGAGGAAGGAAGGAGAGAGGGAGGGAGGGAGGAAAAAACAGAGGAAGGAAGGAAGGATGGAAGGAAGGAAGGAAGGAAGAAAGAAAGAAAGAAAGAAAGAAAAAGAAAAAAGAAAAAGAGGAAGAAGCCAGGAGGGAGGGAGGGAAGGAAGGAAGGAAGGAAGGAAGGAAGGAAAAAAAGTACTGCACCTTTATTCAGTGCAGTAGAATACAAAAAATTACAACCTCAACTTTTTGTTTTCCACTTCTAAATATTTCAAGCCATTTCTATAACACCAGAACGGGATTGTCCCAAAGTCACCTAGCCAGCTTTCACGTCTAAGGCGGGACTAGAACTCACTGTCTCCTGGTTTCTAGTCCGGTCTTAACAATTAAATCAAAATGGCTACCATTAAAACTATTGTTCATGAAGCGTTCCTGATCACGGTGGGAAGGTAGTTTGCCCCTGCCTGTTTCAAGGTGAGTTTTTCTCCTTCCCACTTTAGTTGACAGTCCTGGGTGCCCGGGGTTTTTTTTTTTCTCCCCTCCAAAAACCAACCACGCCTGATGCTGCTTAGCTTCTTGAAATCAACTGAGGATGGAGAAGTCCCATCAGCCAACCACACAACCTTGACACAAGAGTTAAATAAAACTGGCTGGAACTAACGGTGTGACTGAACGATGGAGTATCCCGTCTCTTTTGTCACCCAAAGTGAGGATCTTGAGGATAGACAAGTTTTCGGCTCGTTCCGACTCTCGCTCTTTCTTGCAAATGAAAGGGCTGCAAGATTTTGCAAACCTAATATGTGACAAGCTCTCTTTTATCTCGCTGCGGTTGATTGGGGAAATTGTAAATTATGCAACTGAGGATTAATTATCCTCATTTCAAGTTCAGGAACCAAACTTTTTGAGCTTGTTGAGGTAAACTCAAAAGGAACAAAAGTAACAAATGCCTGTACGACGATACCAAACACTCAAAAGATTTTGGAAATTTTTTTAACAGTTATACCCTCCTTCCCTTCCCTTCCCTTCCCTTCCCTTCCCTTCCCTTCCCTTCCCTTCCCCCTTCCCCTTCCCCTTCCCTTCCTTTCTTCCTTCTCCTATCCTCCTTCTTTCCTCCCTCCCTCCCCATATTTCCTCCCTTCACTCCCTTCCCATATTTCCTTCCTTCGTTTTCCTATCCTCCTTCTTTCTTCCCTCCCTTCCTTCCCATATTTCCTCCCTTTCCTTTCTTCCTATCCTTCCTTTCTTCCTTCCCATATTTCCTCCCTTTCCTTCCTTTCCTATCCTTCCTTTCTTCCTCCTTACTTCCCCTATCCTCCTCCCTCCCTCCCTTCCCTATCCTTCCTTTCTTCCTCCTTACTTCTTCTATCCTCCTCCCTCCTTCCCTCCCTATCTTTCCTTTCTTCCTCCTTACTTCCCCTATCCTCCTCCCTCCCTCCCTATCCTCCCTTCCTTCCTCCTTCCTTCCCCTAACATCCTCCCTCCTTCCCTTCCCTTCCCTATCTTTCCTTTCTTCCTCCTTACTTCCCCTATCCTCCTCCCTCCCTCCCTATCCTCCCTTCCTTCCTCCTTCCTTCCCCTAACATCCTCCCACCCTCCCTTCCCTCTCCTTCCTTTCTTCCTCCTTACTTCCCCTATCCTCCTCCCTCCCTCCCTTCCCTATCCTTCCTTTCTTCCTCCTTACTTCTTCTATCCTCCTCCCTCCCTCTCTCCCTCCCTATCCTCCCTTCCTTCCTCCTTCCTTCCCCTAACATCCTCCCACCCTCCCTTCCCTGTCCTTCCTTCCTTCCTCCTTCCTTCCCCTATCCTCCTCCCTCCCTCCCTTCCCTTCCCTTCCCTATCATTCCTTTCTTCCTCCTTACTTCCCCTATCCTCCTCCCTCCCTCCCTTGTAACTTATTAGTGTGTTACAACTTAACAACTGCAGTGTTTCATTTAACAACCATGGCAGGAAAGGTTGTACAATGGGGCAAAACTCACTTAGCAACTGTCTCGCTTAGCAACAGAAACTTTGGGCTCAATTGTAGTTGTAAATCAAGGATTATTGTATATCACAGTGAGCTTTTCTTAGGGTCAAAGTGACTATTAAAGAGATTTCACATGAAAAAAACAATGAATATAATGACACCATCATCTTTGTAAACAGAATCCCTTCTGGTTTTCTGGCAATGCTTTATACCAAACGGCCACAGCTTGTTCACCCCAATAGAAGAGACAATCATCAAATTCCACTTTTATATCTTGGTTTATAAGCCATGCCACATCTGTACATATGTAAGTCCTCCATGGTGCCATTTATGGATCCATGACGGAAAGCTTCAGGCGATCATGAAACAGCTGGAAAGGAAGAAAACCAATTAATCTGTTGACAGATTTCTTGTTTAAATATTAACAGGATTCTTGAAAGCAAATATTGGCAATTGTTTTGGGTTTCTTCGGGGACCTGCCAGGCATCCAAAACATAAATTTGATCTGGGTTCCACCAATATTTCATTAATTAAATTAAACACACATACATTCTCAGACCCAAATTAGAACGACAGATTAGATCTGATGAATTGGGACAAAGTCCATCTTAAATTAGCATGTTGTTTCTCCCAGGGGCCAGTTCAGCGTGGCCAACTTGGCATGGCCAACTTGCCACGGACAACTCGCCGCGGGGCAATTCGCCCTCGGACAAGAGTTACACTAATGTCGAAGAAGTGGTGGAATAGAATCATTAAGGAAAGGGTGCAAAAGGAAGGACAAAATGAAAGGTAAATGAAAAAAATTAAAATATTTTTAAAATTATTTTAAATACTTAAATGGGAGTGAGTTGTTCCGTGGTGAGATATTCCATGGTAAACTGGCCATGGCGAGTTGGCCATGCTGAGTTGGCCACACCAAGGTGTCCCATTCCAGGCCAGTCAGGTGCCTTTGAGATGTTCGCAAACAGGTAGTGCAGGCATATCTCATATTACTGTTCCTCTACTCTACTCTAATGTTCCTCTAGGGTAGGAGTCTCCAAACTTGGCAACTTTAAGACTTGTGGACTTCAATTCCCAGAATTTCTCAGGGCTCTCCAAACTTGTCACCTTTAAGACTTGTGGACTTCAACTCCCAGAATTTCTCAGGGCTCTCCAAACTTGGCAACTTTAAGACTTGTGGACTTCAACTCCCAGAATTCCTCAGGGCTCTCCAAACTTGTCGCCTTTAAGACTTGTGGACTTCAATTCCCAGAATTCCTCAGGGCTCTCCAAACTTGTCGCCTTTAAGACTTGTGGACTTCAACTCCCAAATTCCTCAGGGCTCTCCAAACTTGTCGCCTTTAAGACTTGTGGACTTCAACTCCCAGATTGCCTCAGGGGTCTCCAAACTTGTCGCCTTTAAGACTTGTGGACTTCAACTCCCAGCATTCCTCAGGGCTCTCCAAACTTGGTGCCTTTAAGACTTGTGGACTTCAACTCCCAGATTGCCTCAGGGCTCTCCAAACTTGGCGCCTTTAAGACTTGTGGACTTCAACTCCCAGATTGCCTCAGGGGTCTCCAAACTTGTCGCCTTTAAGACTTGTGGACTTCAACTCCCAGATTGCCTCAGGGTCTCCAAACTTGTCGCCTTTAAGACTTGTGGACTTCAACTCCCAGCATTCCTCAGGGCTCTCCAAACTTGTCGCCTTTAAGACTTGTGGACTTCAACTCCCAGATTGCCTCAGGGCTCTCCAAACTTGTCGCCTTTAAGACTTGTGGACTTCAACTTCCAGAATTCCTCAGGGGTCTCCAAACTTGTCGCCTTTAAGACTTGTGGACTTCAACTCCCAGAATTCCTCAGGTGTCTCCAAACTTGGCACCTTTAAGACTTGTGGACTTCAACTCCCAGAATTCCTCAGGGGTCTCCAAACTTGTCACCTTTAACAGTTGTGGACTTCAACTCCCAGATTGCCTCAGGTGTCTCCAAACTTGGCGCCTTTAAGACTTGTGGACTTCAACTCCCAGAATTCCTCAGCCAGCATAACTGTTGCATTGTCCCAGATCATGCGTTCACCATTTTCGACCTTCTGACAAGCAAAGTCACTGGGGAATCCAGATTCACTTAACAACCGTGTCACTAACTTAACAACTGCAGTGATTCATTTAACAACCGTGGCAAGAAAGGTGGTAAAATGGGGAAAATCTCACTTAACAGAGGTCTTGTTTAGCAACGGACATTTTGAGCTCAACAGCGGTCGTAAGTGGAGGATGACCTGTCCTTAAATCTAGCTGAAATACACCTCAGTGGAACCGCTCATGCGTTGCCTGCAGAAATACAAGATTTAAGCTCTCAAATCTCCAGAAATGAACTAAAAAGAAAAAATGTGATGACCAAATCCTCTGATTGGCCATCGATGCAGAAAGAAATGAAGAAACTGAATTTTCCAATTCAAAATAAGGATGCTTCTCACCCTCCTGAATTACTTACGTCGTCGTAGCCAACGTTTCTTGAGGGGGAAAAAAAAAACGTTTTAGCTTTAATATCACCTTAGGAAGGCACCGCTTTTAATAAATCAGGCAGAAAAACCTCATTGCAAGCTTTAAATCACAGGCTTTGGAACTGCTGGTAAGAGGCCACCGGCTCTTTTAATAACAGGAAAAAAATGTGGCGATTCTCTCTCTAGGCCTTCAGCCAATTTGCCTGAAGAAATATCCCCGTGCCATATCGATTCGGAGGCTGCCGGTTGCCTTGCGCTACGGGATTAATATTAACGCGGCGAAGTTGCAGTAAATAACCGGAGACCTCTGCCTTCCTTCCTTCCGGCTCACGACACCGGTAGACTAGCTGTACTGACAATCTGAATTATTCTAGGCCGAGATCATCATTGTTCAAAAGCACAATTAAGCCGTTGCGTTGAACAAGGAATTAGGGCTTTCCCCCCCTGTTCCCTCGGCGGACGAGATGAAATTACGGGCGGAAGCAGAGAGAAGATGAAACAAGATGAACTATTACAGATTTTTTTTTTTCCTCCCCAAGACCCTTGTTCGCTCCAGCGGTTCCTGGCATTTAATGACATTTTGCCGATCTGTTTGTAGGTTCCCTGATTAAATGTGGGGCTTTGGAGATAATACAATTGCACGTGTTGGGATTTCAGCTTCAATAGATTGTAACAGTCTAGTAGTTAAGGCATCAGGCTAAACAGCAATTCAAGTTCAAGTTTTGCCTCAACCATGAATACTTTTGGACCAATTACCAGGAGACAGTGAGTTGTAGTCCCACCTTAGTCTCCTGCGCGAGCTGCACTGGCTCCCGGTGGTCTTCCGGGTGCGCTTCAAGGTTTTGGTTACCACCTTTAGAGCATTCCATGGCTTAGGACCTGGATACTTACAGGACCGCCTGCTGTCACCAATAGCCTCCCACCGGCCGGTACGCTCTCATAGAGAGGGGCTCCTCCGGGTGCCGTCGGCCAAACAGTGTCGACTGGCGGCCCCCAGGGGGAGAGCCTTCTCTGTGGGGGCACCTGTTATCTGGAATGAGCTCCCCCCAGAGATACAGAGGATCCCGGATTTACGCACCTTCCGCCGCGCCCTCAAGAACTTTTTATTCCAACAGGCTGGCCTGGCCTAACTTTCCCTTTTAAACGGTATATGAGTAATTTTAAATTTGTTTTTAAATATGGGGATGTTTTTAATTCGTCTCAGGCCAAATTGTTTAATACGGTTTTATACTGTTTTAAATTTTATAATCCGTGTGTTTTATCTTTTTGGCTGTTCACCGCCCTGAGTCCTTCAGGAGTAGGGCGGTATATAAATCTAATAAAATAAAATAAAATAAAAATAAACGAATGAATGACAGCTGGATGATTTGGGGCCAATCACCAGGAGATGGTGAGTTCTAGTTGCACCTTAGGCCATGAATGCTAAGTGGATGACTGCACCAATCACCAGGAGATGGGGAGTTCTAGTACCACCTTAGTTATGAACACCAGCTGAATGACTTTGGGCCAATCACCAGGCGAAGAGGAGTTCTAGTCCCACCTTAGTTATGAATATCAACTGAATGACTGCACCAATCACCAGGAGATGGGGAGTTCTAGTTCCACCTTAGTTATGAACACCAGCTGGATAACTTTCGGCCAGTCAACAGGTGACGGGGAGTTCTAGTCCCACCTTAGTTATGAACATCAACTGGATGACTTTAGGCCAATCACCAGGAGATGGGGAGTTCTAGTCCCACCTTAGTTGTGAATATCAACTGAATGACTGCACCAATCACCAGGAGATGGGGAGTTCTAGTCCCACCTTAGTTATGAACATCAACTGGATGACTTTGGGCCAATCACCAGGCGATGGGGCGTTCTAGTCCCACCTTAGTTATGAACACCAGCTGGATAACTTTCGGCCAGTCAACAGGTGACAGGGAGTTCTAGTCCCACCTTAGTTATGAACATCAACTGGATGACTTTAGGCCAATCACCAGGAGATGGGGAGTTCTAGTCCCACCTTAGTTATGAACACCAGCTGGATAACTTTGGGCCAATCACCAGGAGATGGGGAGTTCTAGTCCCACCTTAGTTATGAATACCAGCTGGATGACTTTGGGCCAACCAATAGGCGACGGGGAGTTCTAGTCCCACCTTAGCCATGAAAACCAGCTGGATGATTTTGGGCCAGTCATTCTGTCTTCTGAACCAGATGCCAAATGTCCAAAATTTGATCATGTGACCATGGGGATGCTGCAATGGTCATGTGAAAACCGGTCGTAAGTCACTTTTTCCGTGCCGTTGTAACTTTGAACGTCACTAAACAAATGGATATAAATCAAGGACTAATTCTATATTTTATATTCCCTCAGGGCAGAGAATTACAGAGCAACTGGAAAACAGAAGTATAGTTGACTTACAACAGTTCATTTAGTGACCATTCAACAGCACTGAAAAAAGTGACTTATGACCGTTTTTCACACGTACGACTGTTGCAGCATCCCCACAGTCACTTGATCACAATTCGGACACTTGGCAACTGGCATGTACTTATGACTGTTGCAGCGTCCCGGGGATCATTTGTGACCTTCTGACAAGTAAACTCGATGGGGAAAAAAGATTCACTTAACCAACCATGTTAGTAATTTAATGACTGCACTGAACAACCGTGGTGAGGAAGGTCTCAAAATGGGGCAAAACCCACTTAGCAAATGTCTCACTTAGCAACATAAATTTTGCACTGAGCCATGGTCGTAGGTCGAGAACTACCTGTATTGGAAAATCCTCTGGTAGTGAAAAGAGGGTGATTGTAAAATGCTATTCCAGTCTCAGGGATGCAGTGGCTCAGTTGGTTAAGATGCTGAGCTTGTCGATCAAAAGGTTGGCAAGTTCAGCGGTTCGAATCCCTAGCGCCGCGTAACAGGGTGAGCTCCCGTGTCTTGTCCCAGCTTCTCCCAACCTAGCAGTTCGAAAGCACGTAAAAAATGCAAGTAGAAAAAATAGGGACCACCTTTGGTGGGAAGGGAACAGCGTTCCGTGCGCCTTTGGCATTGAGTCATGCCGGCCACATGACCACGGAGACGTCTTCGGACAGCACTGGCTCTTCGGCTTTGAAACGGAGATGAGTACTGCCCCCTAGAGTCAGGAACGACTAGCACATATGTGCGAAATGAACCTTTACCTTCATCTATTCCAGTCTCTCAGCAAGGGGATTTAAAAAAATGAATAGATTGTATTCGGGAAGAAAAGAAGCCAGATTCAACCATTATTGGGCAAGAGGATTGTGGACCAATGACAATTCCTACGAAAAGATGAAAGCCATTACAGATGCTGAATGAGAAGCACTGGACCCCATATAGCAACAGCTGCAAATGCACGATAGAAGCTTTGGAATCTGTCTGTGAAAATAGAAAAGGAACGTCGAGATTTGCAAGACAATGATCTTTTAAAGCCAGGAAATGCAGCAATTTGGCGGGAGAGGCAAACCAGAGTTAAGCTCGAGGCACAAAAAAAAAGAAAAAAAAAAAAGAATCGCATGGGGGAAAAAAAATCATAAAAATATTATATGAAGTTTTGAGATACTGCAGGATGGAAACAAAGCACCAGAAATAACCAAGGAGAGACGCCACATAGAACTAAGAAATTTCCTGACAGAATCAGTGGAACAACTTGCCTCCAATCCAATCCAATCCAATCCAATCCAATCCAATCCAATCCAATCCAATCCAATCCAATCCAATCCATTCCATTGCATTCCATCCTGTTCCATTCCATTCCATTCCAATCCATTCCATTCCATTCCAATCCAATCCAATCCAATCCAACCCAACCCAACCCAACCCAACCCAACCCAACCCAACCCAACCCAACCCAACCCAACCCAACCCAACCCATTCCAGTCCAGTCCAGTCCAGTCCAGTCCAGTCCAGTCCAGTCCAGTCCAGTCCAGTCCAATCCAATCCAATCCAATCCAATCCAATCCATTCCAATCCAATCCATCCTGTTCCGTTCCATTCCATTCCATTCCATTCCATTCCATTCCATTCCATTCCAATCCAATCCAATCCATTCCATTCCATCCTGTTCCATTCGAATCCATTCCATTCCATTCCATTCCAATCCAATCCAATCCAATCCAATCCAATCCAATCCAATCCATTCTGTTCCATCCTGTTCCATTCCATTCCATTCCATTCCATTCCATTCCATTCCATTCCATTCCATTCCATTCCAATGCAATGCAATGCAATCCAATCCAATCCATTCCATTCCATTCCATTCCATTCCATTCCATTCCATTCCATTCCATTCCATTCCATTCCAATGCAATGCAATGCAATGCAATCCAATCCAATCCAATCCAATCCAATCCAATCCATTAATTTCCACGTGAAACAAAGGAGTTTAATGCATTTTGTAGCTTTAGGATTATCTGTGTCGTCAAGGTGAGATTTTAGAGAGAGTAGAGTAGATCAAAGTCAAGTAGAGTAGTGTATTTACGGTGGTTGCAGGTTCTCCAACTCTGCCAGTCTTTAAAAAGGTGGTAAAGCAGCTGCCTCTTACGGACGGTTTAACTGGCTCCCCATGCACACTGCAGAAAGTTGGAGCAGATCCCCCTCGTGGTTTCTTTTCAACCCTATAATCCTCTCATTCTACGATGAACAAATGACCCATTTTATCTACTCCTTGCCATCTACAAGCGAATGCACTTTTGATGGGAGAGAATTGCCTATGTCCAATTAGCTGGTTGTTTTCAAAGTGCTAAATTGGGACTTAACTAAATCATGGGGTGATTATTTTCCGCAACCAGCCAGCAAGTTTTCATAAATGGACTAATGCATCATGCAAAGATCTACTTGTCTTCTTCAATCCAATAAATCTTCCCCCCATCAGCTCTTATTAAGTTGCCGAAAGCCACCGCTTCTCCTCATCGCACTCCAGTTGCCTTGACATGTTTTTTTCGTCTTCAGCCAGTGCATAAAAAAATAAAATAAAATAGTCTCAAGGTTATTTGAACAAAAATCCTGGAATGAACAGTATACTTATCTTTTTTTTTTAATTGAAAAGTTTTAAACGAAATACAAACATTTTCTCCCCCCTTCCCCCCTCACCCCATCCCTCCCCCCTTGCCCTCCCACCCATCCTTCCCCCCTCCCCCTTCCCCCCCACCCCCCTCCCTAGACTTCCCAGAACAAGCACAGGGTATAGCATTCACAAACATAAAACTAAAATATGCTAACAAATTATTGACTTTAGATTCTCTCTAGGTCTTTAACTCCTTATAGCTCGAAACCCTATAAACATAAACTAAAGATTGAAAATGTTTCATTCATAAGCTATATGAATCTTCTTAGTCTGATACTTGTTTTGAATATAGTCGATCCATCTTCTCCATTCCGATATGTTTCTTTCAACAGTATACTTATCTTAAAAGCCCATAACTGGAGGTGGCTCAGTGGCTAAAACACTGAGCTTGTCGATCAGAAAAGTCAGGAGTTCAGCGGTTCGAATCCCTAGTATAGGTCTCTTGTGTGAGCAGGGCGTTGGACTAGATGGCCTCCGAGATCCCTTCCAACTTTGTTACTATTACCTCAAAAAAAAAAGAAAAAAGACACTGGGAGATAATGTTGTTGTTGTGTTTTTGTTTTGTTTTAAAAAAAGGAAAGTGAGAAAAAAACTAAGCTAGAGACAGAGTTGGAGAGAAAGCGAAGGGTCGCATCCCATCATCCGCGTAAATTTTATTTTGGATGATGAGAAAAGGGAGATTAAATTTTATGAGCAGGCTTGTAATGCTGAAAGGGATCTCAGGCGGTTCAAATAGAGGCTGAAAGGAATTCTGATTTTCCCCCCCCTCGTCTTCAGGAGGCGCCAAGTAATTTCCATTATTTGTTTGAGGTCTCTGCTGAACCTGCATTAGAACGGATGTGGCTTCAACTTTTAATCAAATGAAATACCTACTTTATTATTTATTTATTTGAGTTTTATCCCGTCTTTGTTACTTTATAAGTAACTGAAGGGGGTGAACATATAAAATATTCCTTCTTTGTCCTGTTTTGCGCACAAAAACAATCCTATGAGGTGCGTTGAGCTGAGAGAGAGGGACTGGCCCCAAATCACCTAGCCTGCTTTAACACCTAAAGCGGGACTAGAACTCACCGTCTCCTGGTGATTGGCCCAAAGTCACCCAGCAGGCTTTTATGCCTAAGGCGGGACTAGAACTCACAGTCTCCTGGTGATTGGCCCAAAGTCACCCAGCTGGTTTTCATGCCTAAGGCGGGACTAGAACTCACAGTCTCTTGGTGATTGGCCCAAAATCCCCCAGCCAGCTTTCATGCCTAAAGTGGGATTAAAGCTCACAGTCTCTTGGTGATTGGCCCAAAATCCCCCAGCCAGCTTTCATGCCTAAGGCGGGACTAGAACTCACAGTCTCTTGGTGATTGGCCCAAAGTCACCCAGTCAGCTTTCATGCCTAAGGCAGGACTAGAACTCACAGTCTCTTGGTGATTGGCCCAAAGTCACCCAGCTGGCTTTCATGCCTAAGGCGGGACTAGAACTCACAGTCTCTTGGTGATTGGCCCAAAGTCACCCAGCTGGCTTTCATGCCTAAGGCGGGACTAGAACTCACCATCTACTAGTTGCTAGCCTGATGCCCAAACCATTAGACCAAACTGTCTCTTTTTCTTCTTTCCTCACTTCATGAATGTAGTCTCTTTTCTATGCAGATCCCTGTCTTTTCCTCAAAGTGTGTGATATTACCCAACCGGATAACACCACTCCACTGCAGGGGTGGGTTTCACTTACCTTTGCTACCAGTTCGCTCGAATATGCGAAGATCATATTTGATGACATCCAGGCTGGTGGGCGGAGCGTCCGGCCGCTGCTGCTACCGGTTTGTCCGAACCGGAGCGAACCGGTAGCAACCCACCACTGCTCCACTGGTAGCCAATCAAATCAAACTCTGTGTTGTCATCATCACAGGTTGGTGTATTGAGCAGCTGACACTCCTGTAGGAAGAACATCCATCCAGGTGGGGAGAAGAGCCTTCTAGGTGTGGGGGGGCAGATGTGGGTTTCACATTTTGTTACCACCAGTTCGGCGCACGCGTGCCCCTTCAACACATGCGCCCGACCTTCCGTCCATGCACCTTCCGTGCATGCACCAGGCCTCAAAAACGTGCCTAAATAGGATGGCATAGCACTGGGGCCGGTGGGCCCACCTGCGATCACCGCTATCGATTCGCCCGAACCGGTATGAACCGGCTGAATACCACCTCTGGTGGTGGGGGGGGAGAGAGTTACTTCATCAATGAATGGAACCTTTCTTTCCAATCAGCCTCCAGCCTCCATTTTATCTCTCCCGGATTGGAACTGGAACTAGATACTGTATTTCTTCCAACAACCTTGGATGATTCAAAATCAGATTAGTCTCTATAACTGTACATCCTTCAATTATACCCAACAAAAACAACTGTGGAGTAAATTTTATCTTCCTTTTAAGAATATTTTGTATAATCCACCATAACTTAATCCTTAATCTGATTTTGAATTTAATAACTGCAGCCAGACTTTTGGTGGTGCAATATTGGAAGAAGGAAGAAATACCTACTATTAAAAGTAGCTAATTTGGCAGAGATGGCTAAAATCTCTGCATATTTGAAGGACCGCTCGAATGAAAGATATGTACTGGAATGGAGAAGATGGATTGACTATATACAAAACAAATATGGGACTAAAAAGTTGCAAATAGCTTATGAATGAAACATTTAGATGATTTTTCTTTTTTACTTTGACATTTTAGTACCTATGGTGGAGTTAAAGAGTAAGGGGAAGTTAAGAGTTTATAGTTAGTTTGCTTATGTTAGATTATTTTTGTTAAATGCAATATTCTGTATTTTGCTCTGGGAAGTCGGGGGGGGGGAGGGAGGGAGAGGGGAAGGGGTGGGGGAAGGGGGGGAATTTGTTTGTAAAATATTTTAAAACTTTTCAATAAAAAAAAACAAAAACCTTGGATGATTGAGAACCCCTACCGACACTCCATGGAACATTACCTGCTTCAGGGGATGGGTTCTACTACTTGCGCAGATCGCCAATTATGACGTCCAGGTGGGTGGGCACAGCCTCCCGTGGCTTTTACTACCGGTTCTAAAGAACCGGACAGAACCAGGAGCAACTCACCACCGACCTCCTTCCCTTATCAACGACGCATCTCAACTTTCCTTTTAAGTCACTTCAGCTTCCTTGGGAAGCCTCCCCTGCCTCGTTTCTCTTTGCTTTTTTGGGTGCTGAGACCTGGTGGTGACGTGTCTTTGTGTGGGTGTCTACGTGGTATAGAAATGTCCCTGTGCTCTATCTCCCCTTCCCTAATCCTCCCCTTGTCCTTGTTTCTCCGGTCCACACTGCCTTCCTTTCCTTCTGCAGGCATGTTTGCCTTTGATAAAGACAAGACACTTCTGATAGAGCTGTTCCCCTGGCAACGCTAGAGGGCCATTTTTTTAATAAAAAAATTATCACCGAGCTGTTTAATTAAAAAAAAAAAACTGGGAGAGACCCCTTCATACACTTTAATCCATTCAATACATTTTGATTGTCTCCAGTTGGCATGAAGGCCAAAAATGCATTGACATATGCTACCCCTCCCCCGCTCCAAATAAGGTGGTTCCAGGGAGGTTAAAAGGATCAAAGTTTATGGTAGCATGTGTGTGTGTGTGTGTGTGTGTGTGTGTGTGTGTGTGAAAATGATTGTGAGTCAGGGTTGACTCCTGGAGATCGCCCTGCAGGTAGTTTCCTTGACATGTTTTTCAGAAGAGGTTTGCCATTGATTCCTTCCAAGGGCTGAGAGGGAGAGACGGGCTCAAGGTCTCCCAGATGGCTTTCTACCATAACTGGGACTAGAACTCCTTGTCGCCTAGTTTTTAGCTTAGTGTCTTAACCGCTACCAGCAGGGGTTGAATTCAGCCGGCTCAGACCGGTTCGGGCGAACCAGAAGTTAATTTTAATCTGGTTCGCCAAACTGGTATTTGCAAGGAATGGCTGAGCCCGCCCACCCCTCCCCTCTCAGGAGTCTCCACACGGACCGTTTTGGATGCCAGCTAAGTGCAGGGCCCACATTGAGGCTCTGGGAGGGTGAAAAATGGGCCTACCGGAAGTACCAGAAGTCTGGAAACAGGCCCATTTTTGCCCTCTGGAGGGCCTCCAGAGCCTGGTGGAAGCCATTTTTGCCCTCCTGGAGGGTCGAGAAAAGCCTCTGGAGCCTGGGGAGGGCAACCCCCCCTGCAGTGGTGCAGGAAGCCAAGTAGGCCACGCCCTTATGGCCACACCCACCCAGCAACCGGGCAGAGAACCGGTTGCTAACATTTTTCAATCCCACCCCTGGCTACCAGGCTCTCTTATTATAGTATAGACCAGGGGTCTCTAAACCTGGCACCTTTAAGACTTGTGGACTTCAACTCCCAGAATTCTTCAGTTAGCATGCCTGGCTAGGGAATTCTGGGAGTTGAAGTCTACAACTCTTAAAGACGTCAAGTTTGGAGAGCCCTGATATAGACCAGCGTTTCTCAATCTTGGCAATTTTCAGATGTGTGGGCCAACTCCCAGAATTCCCCAGTGAGCTAATATTTGCCAACGTTGAGAAACACTGATATAGGCTACTATAAATTGTCAACTTTGTTGAACGTTTAAAGTGGTAAATACTGTATGTTTGTGTGTCATGAGAGTCAGGTATAGAGAGATTTACAGTTCACCTTCCTTCCTTCCTTCCTTCCTTCCTTCCTTCCTTCCTTCCTTCCTTCCTTCCTTCCTTCCTTCCTTCCTTCCTTCTCTCCCTCCATCTCTCCCTCCATCCCTCCCTCTCCTCCTCCTCCTCCTCCTCCTTCTCCTTCTCCTTCTCCTTCTCCTTCTCCTTCTCCTCCTCTTCATTTTCCTCCTCTTCCTCTTCCTCTTCCTCCTCCTGTCTCCCTCCCTCCCTCCCTCCCTCTCTCCCTCCATCCCTCCCTCTCCTCCTCCTCCTCCCTCTCTCCCTCCCTCCCTCCCTCTCCTTCTCCTCCTCCTCCTCCTCCTCCTCCTCCTCCTTTTCCTTCTCCTTCTCTTCATTTTCCTCCTCTTCCTCTTCCTCTTCCGCTTCCTCCTCCTCCTCCTGTCTGTTTTGAGCAACATCCATGATCTTATAGAGTTAACCAGAAACGGTCATGTCTATCTATAGACAAATGTGGACGACATCTTTAATGGGACTATTTGCATAATGTTTGTGTTCATCTGTTGCTTTCATTATAGCAACAGCAAGCAAAGCGACAGATTATCCCCATTACAAAAAATAAATAAATAAAAGCTCCTGGATTTACAGGATGCCCTAATATCCCCGCATTTTGCAGTGAAACTCAAGTAAGGCAATCAATGGCACTGAGGACTTGTGCCGTTTAGTAATCCGGGAGGAAGCTCCCAGCTGTCAAGGCATAGAATTTCTCCCAGTGTTCGGGAAATCAATGCGTTCTATTACTGGTTTGTTCTGATTTGTTATTATTGATTCCCAATGTGGGAATGCATCAATTAGAGAGCGCACCAGGAATCGTCTTCTAAGCATGGGGTGTTCTACAATGGAGGCAAACGAATCTATCTAAAATCAAAGGTGTACGAAACAGTAGGAGCCACAATAGCTTTACAGGTAGCCCTCAATTTAAAGCAGTTCATTCAGGGACCGTTTGACATTAAAACAGCACTTGAAAAAGTGACTTATGAACTTTTTTCACACTTATGACCATTGCTGCATCCATGTGGTCACATGATTCATGTTCAAATGTTTGACAACTGTAAAAACTGTCCTTGTATCCTGCGACAGTCATAAGTATGAGTCAGTTGCCAAGTGTTTGAATTTTGATCACATGACCATTGGGAGGCTGCAACGGTCATAAGTGTGAAAAATGGTCATAAGTCACTTTTTCCAGTGCTGTTGTAACTTCAGCTAGACACAAGGACAGTTTTTTTCTCCCATGCCATCACTCTGCTAAACAACTAATTCCCACAACACTATCAGACTAGCTAGTAGGGCTGTTTTACTACTATCCTTCTCATCTTTTCTATTATTTATTTCCTTATCTTCTTAGGACTATAACTTTGTTGTTTGTATCTTACAATTTATATTAATTGTTTTATTTAGTATCCTACCTAGTATGATTTATGTTGATTGCTTATTTAGTATCCTATGACTATGACTAAGTGTTGTATCTCATGTTTAATGATGAGTGTATTTTTATGATTATAATCACGATTTATTGCTTGTTGCTTGTATGCACACTGAGAATGTCAACTCGCAAAGCATCCCTGGCCTGCTCTCATGTTGCCATAGGCAAGGGGGATGGGAAACCGATGAAGCACTATGGCAGCCAAAGACAGGAGCACATTCCAGACATATCTTTCTCAAGGCTGTCTCCCAGGGTTACCCACAGCGGCCCAGGAGAGTGATCTCTACAACCCGTGAAATTGCTCCGTTGGCGAATGTGATTGATGACACACCCTGGGGGGATGGGGAAACAGGGTCATGATTGGTGGCAGTAAATTACGTGGGGTCAGAGTTGGCTTCATTTGGGAACGTGCCGACATGAAGTTTATGAACCGGAGATAAATTCCTTGTGTGTCCAATCAACCAATTCTCTTCTCTTCTCTTCTCTTCTCTTCTCTTCTCTTCTCTTCTCTTTCTCTTCTCTTCTCTTCTCTTCTCTTCTCTTCTCTTCTCTTCTCTTCTCTTCTCTTCCCTTCCTTCCCTTCCCTTCCCTTCCCTTCCCTTCCCTTCCCTTCCCTTCCCTTCCCCTCCGCTCCCCTCCCCCCTCCCCTCCCCTCCCCTCCCCTTCCATTCTTTAGATGAACTGTTTGAAGTCAAGAATTACCTGTATGGATGGCAAGCACCTGTGTGGAAGGCCAAAGCAAAAAATGGCAACGCATAATTAATACAGGTAAAAAGGGGGCATAGTTACCCACCTCCGGCTGTGAACTATAAGCATCATTTAAAATTATATGTTGTGCATCAAAAATAACCTTGGGGGCCATCATTGATGATTCACCTCTTGAAAAGACCAGCTTTCCCCTCTTTTTCAGAAGTTGTTTTAACTGCCAGCTTTGGCACATCATTCTGGAAAGTTGATTAACTTGAAGGAGGACAGAAATGAAATGGAAGGTAACATAAAAGAAATATAACAGATTAACAGAGTTGGAAGGGACCTTATAGATCATCTAGTCCAACCCCCCGCCCCCACTCAAGCAAGAGACCCTACACCATTTCTGACAAATGGCAGTCCAATCTTTTCTTGAAAGTCTCAAGTGATGAAGCTTTATTTATTTATTTATTTATTAGTCATATTTCTATGCCGCCCACTCTCCAAGGACTCTGGGCAGCTTACACCAAAGACAGCATACTAAATAGCATATTGCCCCCTAACAATCTGGGTCCTCATTTTACCCACCTCGGAAGGATGGAAGGCTGAGTCAACCTTTAGCCTGGTGAGATTTGATCCTCTGATCTGCTGAACTAGCAATCAGCTGAAGTAGCTGCAGTACTTCCACAACTTCCGAAGGCAACTTCTGTTCCATGGGTTGATTGTTCTAGTGAGAGTCAGAAAGTTCCTCCTCATTTCTAGGTTGAATCTCTAGGTTGAATCTCTCCTTGGTCAGTTTCCATCCATTATTCCTTGTCTGGCCTTCAGGTGCTTTGGAATGTAGCTTGACCCCTTCCTCTCTGTGGCAGCCCCTCAAATATTAGAAGACTGCTATCATGTCTCCCCTGGTCCTTCTCTTGACTAGACCAGCCATGCCCAGTTCCTGCAACTGTTCTTCGTATGTTTTAGTGTCCAGTCCCCTAATCATCCTGGCAGCTCTTCTCTGCACTCTTTCCAGAGTCCCAACATCTTTTTTTATAGTGTGGTGACCAATAACTGGATGTAGTACTCTAGGTGTGGTCTTACTAAGG
Source organism: Pantherophis guttatus (assembly GCF_029531705.1). Next base: position 5,964,358 of record NW_026844077.1, on the reverse strand, counting down.
CTTTATGGAGTGGTATTAGTACCTCCCTTGATCTTGATTGTATCCCTCTGTTAATGCAATTTAGGATTGCATTGGCTTTTTTGGCTGCCGCTGCACAGGGCTGGCTCATATTTAGCTGGTTGTCCACTAAGAAACCAAGATCCCTCTCAGAGTTCCTGTTATTAAGCCTGGTTTCTCCCAGTCTATATGTGTACTTTGGGTTTTTCTTATCGAAGTGTAAGACTTTACTTTTCTCTACATTGAATTTCATTTTGTTAGATAGGGCCAAGGATAGATAGATAGATAGGACCAAGGAGAGAACAAGACTGGAATTGCTGGGAGAAAAACAAAAAAACAAAACAGCCATTTGTATGTGAAAAAGAAAAGAAGGAAATTTTGAAACAAATTTTACCCACCATCCACTCTTCTCAATTTAAGGGTTGAATGGCAGACAATTGATCTTCATGGCATTTTTTTAGGGGAAAATAGAAATACATTTTTGTCATCTTAATTGCCTTTGGTGTTTGTGTGTGTGTGCCCTTATTATTATTAAAAGAAAGGGATTAGGGATGGATGAACAACAGAATTGGCTCTCTGTGTTTAATTTCGTTCCAGGTCTAATAAATGGAGGACTTCAAAGTCTTGCCTCTTCTCTGGTCTTTATCTGCTGGGTTCCAATTTTTTCTCCCTCAACGCTTGTGCTTTCCGCCTTTTGGACAATGTCACGAACAAGTTGCATTTACAAAATTCAGCAATTTTTACAAAAACCGCTGAAGGGATGTGCAATGTTATTTGGACAGTTAGCAAACGTAACAGAATAACAGAGTTGGAAGGGACCTTGGAAGTCTTCTAGTCCATCCCCCTCACTCAAGCAGGAAACCCTATACCCTTGATGGCGAACCTATGGCACGCGTGCCACAGGTGGCATATGGAGCCATATCTGTGGGCACGCGAGCGTTGCCCTAGCTCAACTCCAGTGTGCACGTGTGCACCAGTCAGCTGATTTTTAGGCCTTCCAGATCCACCGGAAGTTGGTAAACAGGTTGTTTCCAGCCTCTGGAGGTCCTCCAGGGGTTGAGGAAGGCCATTTTCGACCTCCCCAGGCGCCTGGAAAGCTTCTAGAGCCTGGGGAGAGCAAAAAATGGGCCTTCCGGGCCCACCGGAAGTCAGGAAACGGGCTGTTTTCTGCCTCTGGAGGGCTTCCAGGGCAGAGGGAAAGGCTGTTTTTGCCCTCCCCAGACTCCAAGAAAGCCTCTGGAGCCTGGGGAGGGCAAAAAAGTGGGCCTATCGGATCCACCGTGCCATCGCGTGCCAAAAGCAAGGGTCAGGCAGGGGGGCATTGAATTATGGGTGTGGACACATGCACACGCGACCGCCCCCCCACGTGCTCCCCTCACTTTTGGCACTTGACGGCAAAAAGGTTAGCCATCACTGCCCTATGTCATTCCGGGCACCAAGGACTCCTCATTTAAACCCTGAGCTACAACTAGTCTCTTCTAGAGATAGAGAGACAGATTGAACTAAAGGTAGACATGCACTGATACATTCGGTGAATATTATCAATAAATATGATACACGGTGGTGTAGTGGTTAGAGTGCAGTACCTCAGGCTCCTTCTGCTGACTGCTGGCTGCCTGCAATTTGGCAGTTCGAATCTCACCAGGCTCAAGGTTGACTCAGCCTTCCATCCTTCCGAGATGGGTAAAATGAGGACCCAGATTGTTGGGGGCAAAAGGCTGACTCTGTAAACCTCTTAGAGAGGGCTGTAAAAGCACTGTAAAGCGGTATATACGTCTAAGTGCTATTGCTATACAAGATGCAAATTCAGCAGGAATTGCAAAGTGGCCTTTCCATCTTATGTGGAAAGTTTTTTTTTTTACAAAATCCAGAGATCGCAAGTGGGTTAAACCCCCCCCGAAGAGCCATTGCCTTCGTTGTGGTAGGTCACAAGGTCTTCTCCAACTGCTCTCCAAATCCACCCCCTCAACATTGTTCATTTAAACCAAGAATCCTCAAGATCCACTGGAAACGGGAGGGGGTCTCGTTTCCATGGCTGCCGACAACAATATGTAAATTTCTCATTAAAATATAAATTATTCCTTGGCAAATGAGCAACTCCGCTATTGCGTGAATGATGAGTGAGAAGAGAAAGTTTTATGCCACTAATTAATGCTATCGCGACTGGCTTTATTTACATAAGATGATAGATACTTCTCGCTGTTTGACAAGGGTAACTTTGTTCATTTTGGGGGAGTGGAGGCCCAAGGTTGACCCCGGTTGTTTCTCTCACATTATTTCCTTTATATATTGGCTTGCTCTGGATTTTTTTTTTTTTTAAAATTTGATTTATATGCCGCCCTTCTCCGGAGACTCAGGGCGGCTTACAGTGCGTTAAGCAATAGCCTTCATACTTTTGTATATTTTATACAAAGTCAGTTTATTGCCCCCACAAACTGGGTCCTCAATTTACCTACTTTAGAAAGGATGGAAGGCTGAGTCGACCTTGAGCCTGGCGAGATTCGATCTTACTTTAATTGCAGACAGCTGGTGTTAAATTACAGTGCTCTGTCTGTTGAGCTATCCAGGCTTGTGCAAAAGTGTTTCAAAAAAGAGGGGCTGGAGGCTAAAACATACAAAGAACTATTACAGGAATTGGGTCAGTGGTGGGTTGCTATGGATTCTCTCCCGATTGGGCGAATTGGTAGCGGCTGGAGGCTCCGCCCACCTGCCCAGACACTTCTGCGCATATGCGTGCATGAGAGAACCGGTAGCAAACTAAATTGAAACCCACTACTGAACTAGGCATGGCTAGTCTAGTGAAGAGAAGGACCAGTGGTTTCATGATAGGAGTCTTCCAATATCTCAGGGGCTGCCACAAAGAAGAAGGAGTCAAACTATTCTCCAAAGCACCTGAAGGCAGGACAAGAAGCAATGGATGGAAATGTTCTGTCCCCAACCACACGCACACACACCAACAGACGTTCAAGAGTTAAAGACCAAACCAGCCAGCAAAATCCTTTTCCTTATGATAACGGAACTTGGCAACAACCTAATGGCTGCCTGCCAAGAGTTTATTATTTATGAAGAGGAGAGATAACTTCTCCCCACTCCTGGTACATCAAAAGAAACAGCTCAATAATTATGGAGTCAATCAAGTCCAGAGATAATCCAGCAAAGTCTATAGCAAAAAGTCTGGCAATGCAGAATAGCATGGAAGCTTTCAGCTTTGTTCGTCACAAGATTTGACTGGCCACCACGCTCCCTTTTATATCCTGTGGGGTGTGGTCCAGCGACTCAGCCTAATCTCGGGCACGCCTTTTCTTCTGTTGCGCGCGCTTATCTCTGTGATGCTGGCGTGGATCCAGACAAGACTCATTACCCTCATCACTGTCCATCTGTGGCTGCGTGGACGTGCTTGGCCCCGGCCCTATCTCTTGCCCTTCAGCGGACACCGAAGGCATTCCCAGAGAGGAGGGTCCTGGAGAGGGAGGCCTTGCCAACTCCTCTCCTTCACTCTCGGAGTCCTCTCCTGCCGATGACACAGGCTCAGGTAACGGAGCCACAACAGGAAACTAAGGAGAGAAGCAACCTCAGACTAAGGAGAAATTGCCTTTTTAAAAAATTAGTTTATAATATAAAATACAAAAATACAAAAGAAAACAGCAGGCAAGATCATCATCATCATCATTTAAGGACTCCATAATCCCTTGAGGGGTGGAGTCTGGGCAACTGAATGGAGCTCGCAGAGTGTTTACTGGCCAGATGCCTTTCCTGTCGCCAATGCGGAGTTTTATTCAGCAGATAAATTCTCAGTGTGCCCAGAGAGAGAGAAATATCTGCCTCTATCTAGGATCGAACTCACAGCCCCCTGATTGTGAGGCGAGAACTCCACCACTAGGCCACTGCACCATTCCTAAAACAGTAAGAAAGATAGGGGAGGGAAAAGAAAAGGGAAAAGTATAGGAAGAAGGGGAAAAAGAAAGAAAAGGCATTGACTTCCGACTCCCTTCGGTGCAGTAGAATAAGATACGTAATAACAGCAAACCTCCATTTTTAACTTTTATATAATAGTATTGTCAACTTGCAAAGCTTTCAAGTTGCCATGAGCAGGAGGGAGGGAGAACTGAAGTGAATTCCATACATTCTTTCTGACCGCAATCAGAAGGAGGGTGTTAGGTTTCACAGCCAGCCAAAGTGGTTAATTGGAGAATGTGATTTATGACATGGCCAGAGAGGAGGGGAGAGACAGGGTCATAGGGGAACATAAATCTACGCAGGGTCAGTCCTAGCTGCATCCCAGTATTGCCGGAATGTTGCTCCTAATAAATGACTATATTTCCTTTGAAGTTTGGATCATGGCTCATGAATTAATTAGGGCATCTTTTGGAAACTTGACAAGTATGATCTAGCCATTTCTATAACAACAAGCCTATCTCATCGGTAAAACCCAAAATCAAAGTTCCATTTTTTTTCTCCCACCTCGAGCATAAAGTCCAGAAGTGGTTTCCAAGTAGAAACAAAGAATAATTGTGGTTTTTTTCTTTAATCAAAGCAGCCAATTTAGCCATCTCTGCTAACTCCCTCAACTTTTGCAGTCATTCGTCCATTGTGGGGATCCAACTGTCCTTCCATTTTTATGCAATGGATGGAAACTAATCAAGGAGAGAAGCAGCCTAGAAATAAGGAGAAATTTCCTGACAGTGAGGACAATTAACCAGTGCAACTGCTTGCCAGTGGGTGCTCCATTATTGAAGGTTTTTAAGAAGAGATTGGACAGCCATTTGTCAAAAATGACGTAGGGTTTCCTGCTTGAGCAGGGGGTTGGTCTAGAAGACCTCCAAGGTCCCTTCCAGGTCTGTTATTCTGTTTCCTTAGGCACCTTCATGTAATTTCCCTTTTCTTTTTTCTTGCTTTGCCAGCTACAATTGCTGGCTATAAAATAAAAGAATGAAGCGTTGACAATGGCTTTGGAACGTTCTTGTAAAAAATGAAAATCAATACTCGGTTGTGTTTAAGTCCTAATGGACTAATTAATTATTTGCCAGACTAATATCCGGATGTTTGCTAGTTAAAACACGTGAGGGATTTAACTCTACGAAGAGGGTGCTTGATGCCGGTCTCCACAAGGACTTCTTCCCTTGGCTTCTCACCAGAAAAATAGCCACTTACTACAAGTCTGCAACCTCCAGATCAGCTGCTAAAAGAAGCATTTTACTCCCTTTGAGTATCTTCTGAGTTTTTCTTTTCGTCCACTGTCTTCTTCTCAGAGTGTCTAATTATTATGGCCCATTGCATCTGCCCTTGTGGGACACATAGAATCCATGTTCTATTTTATGGCAGGGTTTATATCAGATTGTATGAAAATAATTTTTTCTCCTCCTCCTCCTCATTCTCCTCCTCCTTCCCCTTCTCCCCTCCCTCCCTTCCCTTCCTCTTCCTCTTCCTCTTCCTCTTCCCTTTCCTTCTACTTCCACTTCCACTCCCCTTCCTCATCCTCCCCTTCCCTTCCTCTGCTTCCCCTTTTCTTCCTCACTTCCTTTCCCTTCTCCTATTTCCTTCCTTCCCTCCCACTCTGCTTACCCTCCCCTTCCTCCTCTTCCTCCTTCCTCCTCCTCTTCCCTACCTTCCTTCCTTTCCCCTCCTCTTTCCTCCTCTTCTTCTTCCTCCTTCTCCTCTCTTCCTTTCCTTTCCCTCTGCTTCCCCTCCCCTTCCTCCTTCTCCTCCCCCTCCTCCCCTCTCCTCCTTCCCTTCCTCTTCTCTTTCCCTCCACTTCCACTCCCACGTCCTACTCCTCCCCTTCCCTTCCTCTGCTTCCCCTCTTTTTCCTCCTCCTCCTTTCCCTCCTCCTCTTCCCTTCCTTCCCTTCCCCTCTGCTTACCCTCCCCTTCCTCCTCCACCTCCTCCTCCTTCCGTTCCCCTCCCCCTCTTTCCTCCCCTACCTCCTCCTCTTTCCCCTTCTCCCCCTCCCCTTCCTCCCCCTCCCCCTGTTTCCATTCCTCTTTCCTTTCCCTCCACTTCCTCTCCCCTTCCTCGTCCTCATCCTCCCTCTCCTCCCCTTTCCTTTCTCTGCTTCCCCTCTTCTTCCTCCTCCTCCTCCTTTCACTCCTCCTCTTCCCTTCCTTCCTTCCCCTCTACTTCTCTTCCCTTTCCTCCTCCACCTCATTCCCCTCCTCCTCTTCTTTTCCTTCCCTTCCCTTCCCTTCCACTTTCTTCCCCTACCTCCTCCTCCTCCTCCTCCTCCTCCTCCTCCTCCTCCCTCCCTTCCCTTCCGCTCTGCTTCCTCTCCGCTTCCTCCTCCTTCTTTCCCTCCCCCTCCCCCTCCTCCTCCCTATAGGCTGTTTCTATATCAATTTTCTGCTTACTAATAAGGTTTCTAATGCAACCTTCAATTGTTATCTAGCATCAAGGCTTCATCAGGGAATCCATAATAGTTTTAAGATTTAATATAGATCGCTGTATATGCTTATTTGTGTCTATCTACATTAACTATCTCTCCCTCCCCAGTTATTTCTGTTTTGTATGCTAGAATAAAACTGTTGGTGCATCTTGGGATATTGGATTTATTTTATTATTATTATTATTTTGAGGGAGATGCCTGCGGGGATGTCTGCAGCCCACGGTCAAAAAAGTCAAAATGTCGAGTGTGTTGGTGCCATCAAAACTCCCTGTGTAATGTGTGTTTTGGCATTCTTTCTGGACATATCCATTCCTCCATTTGGTTTCTCAGCTGTCATGAGAAACAAGGAAATTTTGTATTATAAACCTCTTTGTTTCTTTTAAATGCACTTCCTTTCTGGGAAAGTTATTCAAAGTGCACTAATTGTTGCTTATTTTAGAAATCCGAGATAGCAATAGCACTTAGACGTATATACTGCTTCACATTGCTTTTAAAGCCCTCTCTAAGCGTTTTTCAGAGTCAACATGTTGCCCCCAATAATTTGGGTCCTCATCAGCAGTGGGTTTCCCTTCCCTTCCCTATCGGTTCATAAATTTAAGCGTGTGCGCCAGTGGTGGGTTTCAAATTGTTTTACTACCGGTTCTGTGGGTGTGGCATGGTGGGCGTGGCTTGGTGGGCGTGGCAGGGGAAAGGATACTGTAAAATCTCCATTCCCTACCCACTCCAGGGGAAGGATACTGTAAAATTGATTGATTGATTGATTGATTGATTGGTTTGATTTATATGCCGCACTTCTCCGGAGACTCAGGGCCCCCAAGCAGTGTTCTTTTTTATACAAAGTCAGCTTATTGCCCCCACAATCCGGGTCCTCATTTTACCTACCTCGGAAGGATGGAAGGCTGAGTCAACCTTGAGCCTGTTGATATTTGAACTTGCAGTAACTGCAGGCAGCTGGTGCTACTTAACAGCACTTTAGTCTGCTGCACCACCAAGGCTCTTCCCCATTTCCTCCGCCACCAAATCCCCATTTCCTCCCCACTCCAGGGGAAGGTTACTGCAAAATCCCCATTTCCTCCCAATCAGCTGGGACTCGGGAGGCAGAGAATAGATGGGGGCAGGGCCAGTCAGAAGTGGCATTTACCGGTTCTCCGAACTACTCAAAATTTCTGCTACCGGTTC
>NW_026844077.1:5916803-5946803 GCF_029531705.1 Pantherophis guttatus | reverse complement strand
CCCATGGACAACGTTCCTCCAGGCCTTCCTGTCCTCTACCATCCTCTGGAGTCCATTGAAGCTCACGCCTACTGCTTCAGTGATTCCATCCAGCCACCTCATTCTCTGCCGTCCTCTTCTTCTTTTGCCCTCAATCTTTCCTAGCATTGGGCTCTTCTCCAGGGAGTCCTTCCTCCTCATTAGGTGGCCAAAGTATTTGAGTTTCATCTTCAGGATCTGGCCTTCTAAAGAGCAGTCAGGGTTGACCTCCTCTAGGACTGACCATTTTGATCGCCTTGCAGTCCAAGGGAATCGCAGGAGTCTTCTCCAGCACCAGAGTTCAAAGGCCTCAATTCTTTGGCGCTCAGCTTTCCTTATGCTCCAACTTTCACAGCCATCCATTGCAACTGGGAACACCATAGCCTTGACTATATGCACTTTTGTTGGCCGGGTGATGTCTCTGCTTTTTAGAATGCTGTCTAGATTTGCCATAGCTTTCCTCCCCAGGAGCAAGCATCTTTTAATTTCTGGGCTGCAGTCCCCATCTGCAGTGATCTTGGAGCCCAGGAAAATAAAATCTGTCACTGCCTCCATTTCTTCCCCATCTATTTGCCAGGAATTGAGAGGGCCGGATACCATGATCTTAGTTTTCTTAATGTTGAGCTTCAAGCCAACTTTTGCTCTCTCCGTCTTCACCTGCATCAAGAGGCTCTTTAGTCCCTCTTCACTTTCTGCCATTAGAGTGGTAGCATCAGCATATCTGAAGTTGTTGATATTTCTCCCGGCAATCTTAATTCCAACTTTGATTCATCTAGCTCCGCCTTTCTCATGATGTGCTCTGGTTAGGTTGGCATATATATAAACCATCAATGCATGTTTGCAGTCAAAATGTAATGTATAACTTTAAGACTGTAATGCTGTATTGCATCATACTGTATTCTGATTGGCTAGCTCTCTAGCCAACGTACTTAAGAGGAAGCTTGAATCATGGCTTATTTTTCTTATTACATTATTATTGCTACCACTGCTCCTCTCTGCCTGTTCTCTCTGCATGATCACTGCTTGATCATTGCTACTTGTTGTTTTCTACTGTTTTACTGATTGTTTTACTGCTGTACTTGTTCCTGTTTGCAATTCCAAAAAGAACTGTTTTTATTGCATATGACTACAACAACTGGTAAGAAGACTTTGTTCTTGGAATATCCCTGAATTGACAATTTAACTATCTTTATCTCTGTATGACCTGGATTGTTTATTGGGCTTTGCTTTGCTTTTTCCTAAAAGTAAAAGAATATCACAACTCAGTGTGTCTGTGTATTGACGGTGCTTATTCACAATCACCCTCAGCCATTTCTCATGTGCACAACCTTGCTACTCAAGGGTTACTCTGCGCATATTCCTTAACAGAGGCCACCTATGTCAAAATTGAACAGCCGTCTCTCGACAGAGGGGGAGGAATACATCATCCTCTATCTGCAATCTACAACACAGTCCTTCAGCAGTTGCAAGACAGCTCCACACCCATTTGCACCGCTCAAGTGACTCTTAGGACCCAGCTAAATCTCCAAGTGGCCTCAACGACTCTCTAAAAGAATGCAATTGACTAGCTGTCTACAAGGAGTATAAATCCTTCCATTCCCCACCATCCAGTCAGAGCTGAAGAAGCTTCTTCAGCAACAAAGATGATTAGGGGACTGGAGGCTAAAACATATGAAGAACGGTTGCAGGAACTGGGTATGTTTAATGAAAAGAAGGACTAGGGGAGACATGATAGCAGTGTTCCAATATCTCAGGGGCTGCCACAAAGAAGAGGGAGTCAAACTATTCTCCAAAGCATCTGAGAGTAGAACAAGAAGCAATGGGTGGAAACTAATCAAGGAGAGAAGCAACTTAGAACTAACGAGAAATTTCCTGATAGAACAATTAATAAGTGGAACAATCTGCCTGCAGAAGTTGTGAATGCTCCAACACTGGAAATTTTTAAGAAGATGTTGGATAACCCTTTGTCTGAAGTGGTGTAAGGGTTTCCTGCCTTAGCAGGGGGTTGGACTAGAAGACCTCCAAGGTCCCTTCCAACTCTGTTAGTCTATTTCTATTCTATTTCTATTTCTTGGATGAGAAGCGAAATGTCTTCAAAGAAAAACCAGAAAGTCCAATTACGTCTTGAAAAAAAGCACCTTTGGGACATCCGTGACCTGGATGACTGAGAATCTCCATAGACAACAGAATTCACTCCTCCCATTCCCCCACCCCCACCCCGCCCCCACTATGCTGGATTCAGTTATGGGACCTTCCATAGCTAATTTGCGAGCTAATTTGTAAATGTTGACTTTGCTCGGTTTGTTATTTCCCCGCTGATCGGTTTCTTATGCTTTTGTTAAAAAAAAAAAGGAAACCTTTCAAATATAATATGTGCTAAGATGTATAATTTTCCAGCTTTGATACAGAAATACGATGCAATTCACAGATTAATTTTCAAAGCTAAATTCTCCACCCTCATTACACAAATCATGTTGCAAAATAATTACTATTGGTTCGGTTGAATATAACATTTGTATTATTTCTCTGGTGAGTTTCCCTTGTATAAAACCTAGGGAATTGTAAACAACTACAAGCCTCTGATCAGGGAAAAAGGGCAGTCTATGAAGACAGCATTAAACAGTTTTGGATAATAAAATTACTCCAGGACCTTGTAGGTAGTATGAACATTTTGCCCCTAGAGTAAAGACATGATGTTTTTAATGGCATTCTTTGAGTGTGAATATAATCTACATGACTTTAGTTTCAAGTACAGTCTGGCTAATATATTGTACCAATGGAAAAAAATATTTTGTAGTTCAGGATTGAACTGTGGAGTCCTTGGTACTCTCTGAGTTTGGTTGTTTCCTTGCAGACATTTCATTACCCAATGTTCTGCCCCAGCTCTGGATTTCCGAGGATATTGACACACACCAATGGTCCATATCAAATTTATTAAGTAACAAGAATAAACAAGACCGGCAAAAGTTGGCAACCAGCCCAGAAAACAAGATATGATAAACCAAAATACTCTGATAATAAATACGAGTTGTTTCCAGCAAGAAACTTACTAATGGCGTGCGACTTAAATAGGCTAAGGGAGTGGCCAATTATCCTCAAGCCTTACTCTCGAGGAGACCTCCTCCTCCTGAGTAGCCACTCCTGCCTTTTGGCAGCCCTGCGTGCTCGAGCATTAAGAGGCTCCTCCACTTCGCTCTCTCCACTTGAAGGAGCCTCTGGAGGTTCTGAAGGCCCTGGCTGAGTCTCTGCCTCTGGCACCACATCCTCTTCAGCCTCCTCGCTGTCCGATGTGAGCGCTGGCTGCGCCGACTGCTGGCGTGACACCACACCAGCCTCCTCGTCGTTGGAAAGCCATGATCCATGCAGGCCACTGGCAGGCCACAACACTCAACTAGGTAACATCATCAGCGTTAGAAGGGAATGGGGTTTACTTTCCTTTTATATACTAGCAGCTTGCCCTGTCCATGTTGGTGAGAGTGTTCTTGGTGATTCTTGAATAGGCTGTTTACTATTAGCTTGTTTGTCTAAATTGCTAATTCCTCAATCAGGGTATATTGTTTCCTTCTTGATTGTTGGCCTAATGTTAACACTAGAAAATTCTTGGAAGCATGGCACTCAGACGAATTGGCCATCAACAGGCACATAAAGTTAAACCTGTACATACCATTCAAAAGAGACAATCAAAAAGTTGAAAAGGAAATGAAAAGATCAAAATACTTGGTTCTCTCTTTGATGAGTTTCCATCCATTGGTACTTATCCTGCCTTCTGGTGCTTTGGAGAATAGCTTGACTCCCTCTTCTTTGTGGCAGCCCCTGAGATATTGGAAGACTGCTATCATGTCTCCTCTAATCCTTCTCTTCATTAAACTAGACATACCCAGTTCCTGCCATCATTCTTCATATGTTGTAGCCTCCAGTCCCCTTATCATCTCTGTTGCTCTTCTCTGCACTCTTTCTAGAGTCTCAACATCTTGTTTTACATCTTGGCGACCATCAATAGACATATAGAGATTAACCACATTTACACGCTATTTAAAAGGGACAATTAAAAACCAAGGTTAAGAAGAGAACAAAACAACAACAACAACACCCCCTCTAGCATCCAAATCAGGGATTCGTACTAGGCAAACAACCAGGGAAGAGACAATATCCTCATCCGGGAAAAACACACCTTCCAACCAAGACTGACAGAGTAAGCTATTATATATTACACAACCAGCCACCTTCACTCTTTTCTAAACTGATGATGTTACCTGGTGTGGTAAGAAAATGTACGCAGGAAAAAAGTCAAGGCAAGAGAGCGCCAAGAATTCAGTTCCATGCCCTTGAGATTCTTTTCTTCTGAATGAATCGGAATAATACTATAGGAAGAATCACAAGATACCCCCCTCCCTTTATTTCTATGCCCCCAGAGAAGGCAAAGGAAAACCATCCGTAGAAGCTAAAGCAATCTGTTAAGGATATTCTTGTGTCACCACCAGAGTCATGGTTTATAAAGCAGAGTACCATCAGCTGTTTTTACGCACGGAAACGGTTTTCAGAGTAATTGTGATTAACATGCAGACAAACTGGTTTTATATTACTTTACTTTGAGGGTAAAGCGAAATCCTAGTCATTTAACAATCCAAGTCTTAGCCATATAAAGTGCAATACGAGATCAATCCAGGGATATAAAATCTTCTTACCAGTTTGTAGAAAAATACAAGGAACATTCAGGAACAATATAAAAAACAGTTCAATAAATATCAGGAAACAGTAATAAATAAACCATGATCAAACACTGACCATTTAGAGAGATCAAAAATAGTTACAGCATAGCAGCGGGTAAAAATATGGTGTAGTGTTCCACTAACCACAATTTTTTTAAAAAAATTTGATTTATATGCCGCCTTTCTCCGGAGACTCAGGGCGGCTTACAATGCATTAAGCAATAGCCTTCATCCTTTTGTATATTTATACAAAGTCAGCTTATTGCCCCCAACAAACTGGGTCCTCAATTTACCTACCTTAGAAAGGATGGAAGGCTGAGTCAACCTTGAGCCTAGGGAGATTCGAACTTGCCGTAATTGCAGGCAGCTGGTCTTAATAACAGGCTATTAGTCTGCTGCACCACCAGGCTCTTTTTAAGCTCTCCTTAAATACTTTGGCTACAGAGCTCACCCAATCAGGATGCAGAATGACACAGCAATGTTCTTAAAGATACATAATACAATTTCATATTACAAACATACAATGTTGGCTTATATATTGCCTGGCCAACTAGTTAGGCAATGACCATTTCCTAACACAATCCCTGCCTCCTAGCCAGAATGGCCTCAAGAAACCCCGGTTAGAAGATTGAGACAGGCTGAATGGACAGGATTGAGGATTAAGTCAGAAAACACGAAGCCGCGCAGAATTTATATCCCCCATCTTTCCCCAAGGCTAGCCTTGATTCGGACCACCACCCAGGAAAAACAAATAAGGATAATTAGAACACAGAATCTAATCTAATCAAATAACCCCACCAGGCATCTCAATCTCAAAGAGTATAAAAACCATTCTATTCCCTATGCCAGGCTGTCAGCTGTCTCAGAACCGATGCAGAGTCACTTCGCTTGGAATACGGCATCCAGTTTTGGTCGCCACTATGTAAAAAAGGATATTGAGACTCTAGTAATAATTCAGAAGCATCCATTCTTGGGTGCTCAGTCCTCCTTATGGTCCAACTCTCACAGGAATAGAATAGAATTCAAATTTGTATTTGTATTTGAATTTGAATTTTAATAGAGCAGAACAGAACAGGAAGAATAGATAGAATAGAATAGAATAGAATAGAATAGAATAGAATAGAATAGAATAGAACAGAACAGAACAGAACAGGAAGAATAGAATAGAATAGAACAGAACAGAACAGAAAGAACAGAACAGAACAGAACAGAACAGAACAGGAAGAACAGGATAGGATAGGATAAGATAGGATAGGATAGGATAGGATAGGATAGGATAGGATAGGATAGAACAGGAAGAATAGAATAGAATAGAATAGAATAGAATAGAATAGAATAGAATAGAATAGAATAGAATAGAATAGAATAGAATAGAATAGAATAGAACAGAACAGAACAGAACAGGAAGAATAGGATAGGATAGGATAGGATAGGATAGGATAGGATAGGATAGGATAGGATAGGATAGGATAGGATAAGATAGGATAGGATAGGATAGGATAGAATAGAATAGAACAGAACAGAACAGAACAGAACAGAACAGGAAGACTAGAACAGAACAGAACAGAACAGAACAGAACAGGAAGAATAGGATAGAATAGAATAGAACAGAACAGAACAGGAAGAATAGGATAGAATAGAATATAATAGAACAGAACAGGAACAGAACAGAACAGGAAGACTAGAACAGAACAGAACAGAACAGAATAGAATAGAATAGAACGGAGACCTCCTTTCCTGCAGCCTGCCACCAAATTCATTGGCTCCTGCATCTGTCTCCCAGCTTGGAGAACAGACCGGATTTTATTTCTGACAGTACAAGCTAATTTTCAAATACAAACAGACTAAGAACTTACGAAAAGCCATGTTACAGCTTCAGTTCTATACACGTATCCCTGGAAATCAAAAAAATACATGAAGAAATTACTCGGAGCTTGCACTTAGGCAGATGTACTTAGGAGCAAACTGAAATTCTCAGCATGGCCAAAGAAAGAGACAAAATGAATTAACTTGCTCATAAAACAGTCCCTGTTCCAGCAACGCTTTCCACTTGCACTTTTATTGGTGCATGACATTTTTCCTCTCTTTTAACGCAGCTGATGTGAGGAATAATTTCCAGTCATTAACGAGTAAGTAAAGCTTAATCCATTGAAAATGAGTTTTAAATTGATTAAAGTTTATGAAGAATGCATAATTCATCAGAAGTCTTATCACTTGAGGGGTGGGCTTTTCTTACCGCCCTCCACTCGGCGAAAATTCATCTAGCTGTTCACGTTTCATCTTTGTTGTTCTTCTACCTTTTAGATGTTGGCTTGATTGCTGTCAATTTGTTTCTTTAATGTAAGCAATTAAATGGATGATAGTTTTCGGTAGCTTTCGGTTATCTCCCAGCTTCACAATAGCGCCAGCTGCAACCAATTTTCAGAACCCGAATTCCCAGAAAAGTTTTTTTTTTGGTCTCGGAGAATTCGGCATAGGAGGCTGGGGCACGAGTTGGGAAGAAGCGTCTTCAAGAAATTCGAAAGCCTTTTATTCCCACTTCGTTTGGATGGCCTTTGGGTTGATAACAGCTGCATGGCCTTCGTAGTACAGGTAGTCCTCAACTTAGGACCACAAAGGAGCCCAAAGTTTCTGTTGCTATGCGAGGCAGTGCTAGCTCCAATGATGTTACCTAGCTAGGGTAATGAAATGCTTGCAAGAAAACAAGCAAGCTCAGAGAGCACCAAGGACCTTTCGAATGTGGTTTATTGCTGTGTGTCAATTGATGGCTGATTTGTCTGAAAGCTTCCAAGTTTCCAGAAATTCCCTAGCAATCTGGGGTCTTGACTTGGTCTAAGATGCTAACAATTTCTTAGTGGAAAGTATGATTGTGTCTGTCCGTTCTGACCTGGCTCCCAAACACGACAAACCCTCTGTAGTTAACTATTATTAGGAGTGCCAGCAGCCTTTCTCTCTCCCTCCCCCCTCTCTCTGTGTGTATCTCTCTCTCTGTCTCTCTTTCTCTGTCTCTGTCTTTGTCTCTGTCTCTCTGTCTCTCTCTGTTTCTCTCTCTCTCTGTCTCTGTCTCTGTCTCTGTTTCTGTCTCTATGCCTCTGCCTCTCTCTCTGTGTGTCTCTCTGTGTCTCTGTCTCTCTGTCTGTCTTTGTCTCTGTCTCTGTCTCTCTGTCTCTGTCTCTCTCTGTCTCTCTGTCATTCTCTGTCTCTCTGTGTCTCTGTGTCTCTGTCTCTGTCTCTCTCTCTCTGTCTCTGTCTCTGCCTTTGTCTCTGTCTCTCTGTCTCTGTCTCTGCTTTTGTCTCTGTCTCTCTGTCTCTGTCTCTCTCTGTCCCTCTGTCTCTCTGTCTATCTCTGTCTCTGACTCTGTTTCTGTCTCTCTGCCTCTGCCTCTGCCCTTGTCTCTCTCCCTCTGTGTCTCTCTATGTCTCTCTGTGTCTCTGTGTCTCTGTCTCTGTCTCTGTCTCTCTATCTCTCTATCTCTCTCTGTCTCTGTCTCTGTCTGTCTGTCTCTGTCTGTCTGTCTGTCTGTCTGTCTGTCTGTCTGTCTCTGCAGGCTAACAACTCTGTCCGACAGAGAGATGAATAGTTTTCTGCCATACCTATTCATCTCCACCCCCTGCCGTTTATCCCCAGAGCTAGGGTGGGGCTTCGCTAGCAGTGGTGGCTCTTCCATCCCAAGGACCGGCCCATAGATTTCCACTGCTCTCCTCTCCTCTGCCTTCTGTGCATCCATGTGTCAGGCACTGGACCCAGCCGTTCCTCCTCTTCCTCTACAGCCACCTCCAGACCTGGGGGCTGTTCACTCTCCATCTGAGGGCTGATGGATGGGGCAGGATCTGCCCCCCCTCTCTCTCTCCCCCCCTCTCTCTGCCAGCTCCATTCCCTCTTCTCCCTCGGAGCTCTCAAATTGCCTGGATGCTGGCCCTGACTTCCATGCCACCTCCTCATCCGATTTGGCTGCTGGAGGGACTGGCGGCCGACAGGCCAAAACACTGTCCATGTGTTCTGAGATTAAGGACAACTGGTGAAAGAACCCATGGCCACAGTACTGCACAATACACTCAAATAACATCGAAACACTCAGTCTGCAAGCAAAGAACCGAGCTCAGAGAGCACCCAGGACTCCACAGTTCAACCCTGAGGTACAGATAATCTCTTCCATTTTATAATCTTTGCTTGGCTTGAAAGCCTAAACACAGAGACTTGGAAATCTCAATTTGTCACTGAGTAGGTCAGTTTCTGAAATTTGCACTCCAGACTCCAGGGATGCCTCATAGCTGTTGCTTTAGAGGCCCTTAAGTTCTCAGCGTTGTCCTCTTCAGTTCTCCAATTCAATTATTTCTGATAATGGGGTTTTTCTGCCAGTGTTCCGAGAGGGAACTTAGCGATGTTGATATAACCAGCCGGCATCAGGGAAAAGGCACTTGACTTTCTAGTTCACCCAACATGCTCAGAGCGACCTTATTCGAGGCTGAGGGGTTATTCAGAGTGATGAGTGCTTATGGAAAGAAGCTACATTCGTTTTGACAATTTGGAAGACATGAACAAAGTGATGGCTGGAGTGGGGCATAAAATTCCAATCTCCGTAACAATCTCCAAACACTCGAGATTGTTATTGCTTAAACAAAGTAGCATTCAGAACGAGAAGTGGTTTCCTGCCCCCCCCCATTTATCTCCTAAGGTGCTTGTTCGTGGAATGTTTAAATCCCTTGGGTTGCAAATTCTGTAACGGGAACTCTTCAAATATTATTCTAGTTGTGAGACAGCTTTCTTTAACTTGGCACCCTTTGTGTAATGTCAAAAATTGTTCTGTCCCCAGCCACACGCACACACACCAACAGACGTTCAGGAGTTAAGGACCAAACCAGCCGGCAAAATCCTTTTCCTCATGATAACGGAACTTGGCAACAACCTAGTGGCTGCCTGCCAAGAGTTTATTATTTATGAAGAGGAGAGATAACTTCTCCCCACTTCTGATACATCAAAAGCAACAGCTCAATAATTACAATCAAGTCCAGAGATAATCCAGCAAAGTCTATAGCAAAAGTCCGGCAATGCAGAATGGTGTGGAAGCTTTCAGCTTTGTTCGTCACAAGGTTTGACTGGCCACCACACTCCCTTTTATATCCTGTGGGGTGTGGTCCAGTGACTCACCCTAATCTCGGGCATGCCTTTTCTTCTGTTGCGTGTGCTTATCTCTGCGACGCTGGCGTGGATCCAGCCAAGACTCATTACCCTCATCACTGTCCATCTGTGGCTGCGTGGATGTGCTTGGCCCCGGCCCTATCTCTTGCCCTTCGGCGGACACCGAAGGCATTACCAGAGAGGAGGGTCCTGGAGAGAGAGGCCTTGCCAACTCCTCTCCTTCACTCTCGGAGTCCTCTCCTGCCGATGACACAGGCTCAGGTAACGGAGCCACAACACAAATCAAATAAGCATAAGGGTTCAAATTAAGCTTAGAGTTTAGAGCAGGGATGTCCAAGCATGGCAGATTTGTGGATTTCATCTCCCAGAATTCCCCAGCCAGCCATAGCAAGAGCAATAGCACTTAGACTTATATACCGCTTCACAGTGCTTTTACAGCCCTCTCTAAGCAGTTTACAGAGTCATCTTATTGCCCCCAGCAATCTGGGACTTCATTTGACCCATCTCGAAAGGATGGAAGGCTGAGTCAACCTTGAGCCTGGTGAGATTTGAACTGCTGAACTGCAGCTAGCGGTTAGCTGAAGTAGCCTGCAATACTGCACTCTAACCACTGCGCCACCTCATTCTGCTCTTCAGAATTGGTTGGTTGGGGGGAATGCTGAAAAAGACAAGTCTTATCATACCAGCTACACACTTTCCTGGGCCTCCGTTCACTACTACACAGTGAAGTCTTCACTCAGACCCAGCCTGATCGGAGCAGAGTTTGGCCCAAGGCCTCTGAGCTAATGGCAAACACAACACCAAAACACAACTTGGCAAAATGTCCTCGCTTCACTGGAAGGATTCAGTTTCTTTGAAGTTGCAATCAATGTTGCCTAGCTTGTCTTGCCATATGCCCAAGATCTTGGCACCTGTGAAGTCACAAGACCGTACATTTCCCATAGACTGGACATCGTCTCTCCTTCTGTTTGTTTGAGATTAACAGCAGTGCTGAAGAGCAAAATGGAAAAGATACAACAGCCTTTCGGAAATTCATCCATGCAATTTCTTTCATCTGTTCTTATCTTCCTGGCTGCAGGTTTCGCCTTCTCTCACACATCGACCTTTGTTCCCGCTCTGTTAGCAACCACGAGGATGAGGTTGAGTCATGGATATATATATATATATATATGTTGAGCTTGTCAGCTGGAAAGCTGACAGCCTGGGTTCGAGACCCAATGCTGTGTGATGGGGTGAGCTCCCGTTCCTCACGCCAGCTTCTGCCCACCTGGCAGTTCAAAAGCACACAAATGTGAGTAGATAAATAGGTACCCCTTTGGTGGGAAGAAACAGCATTCTGTGTGCCTTTGGCATATAGCCATGCTGGCTACATGACCACCGAAGCCTCTTCAGACAATGTTAGGTCTCTCGGTCAAGAAATGGAGATGAGAACTGCACCCTAAATTCAGACACGACTGGACAGGGAAACCTTTACCTACATAAATATATATTGCAGCTAACTCTTAGTTTATCACCAGGATGGCCCATATCTGTTTCTGTCTCTGTCTCTGTCTCTGTCTCTGTCTCTGTCTCTCTCTCTCTCTATCTATCTATCTATCATCTATCTATATATCTATCTCTATCATCTATCTATCTCATCTCTCTCTCATCTATGTCTGTCTGTCATC
Organism: Pantherophis guttatus; assembly: GCF_029531705.1. The sequence goes on along the minus strand of NW_026844077.1, from coordinate 5,935,269 downwards.
TATCTATCTATCTATCTATCTATCTATCTATCTATCTATCTATCTCATCTCTCTCTCATCTATGTCTGTCTGTCAACTATCTCATCTCTCTCATCTGTCTGTCATCTATCTATCTATCTGTCTATCTGTCTATCTGTCTGTCTATCTATCTATCTATCTATCTATCTATCTATCTATCTATCTATCTCATCTCTCTCTCATCTATGTCTGTCTGTCAACTATCTATCTCATCTCTCTCATCTGTCTGTCATCTATCTGTCTATCTGTCTATCTGTCTATCTGTCTATCTGTCTATCTGTCTATCTGTCTATCTGTCTATCTATCTATCTATCTATCTATCTATCTATCTATCTATCTCATCTCTCTCTCATCTATGTCTGTCTGTCAACTATCTATCTCATCTCTCTCATCTGTCTGTCATCTATCTGTCTATCTGTCTATCTGTCTATCTGTCTATCTGTCTATCTGTCTATCTGTCTATCTGTCTATCTATCTATCTATCTATCTATCTATCTATCTATCTATCTATCTATCTATCTGATCTTTCTCTTTCTCTTTCTCTCTCACCTATGTCTGTCTGTCTCTGTCTGTCATTTATATATCTATATCTATCTATTTATGTCTGTCTATCTATCTATCTATCTATCTATCTATCTATCTATTTATCTAGCTATCCATCCATCCGTCCGTCCGTCCGTCCATCCATCCATCCATCCATCCATCCATCCATCATCCATCCATCCATCCATCCATCTATCTATCTATCTATCTATCTATCTATCTATCTATCTATCATTACTGTCTTTTCTTTATGATTATTACTCTCATATCCTGTCTCTGCTTTTTGGTCGACATGATAGCAGTCTTCCAATATTTGAGGGGCTGTCACAGAGAAGAGAAGCTATTCTCCAAAGCACCTGAGGGCAGGACATGAGAAGCAATAGACGGAAACTAATCAAGAACCTAGAACTAAGGAGAAATTTACTGACAACTAGAACAATGAATCGATGGAACAACTTGCCTCCAGAAGTTGTGAATGCTTCACCAAGTTTTCAAGAAGAGACTGGATAATCATTCTGAAATCATTCAGATTATGTCTGAAATGGCATAGGATCTCCTGCTTGAGCAAGGGGTTGGACTAGAAGACCTCCAATGTCCCTTACAACTCTGTTATTTTGTATTCTTGGTTATTGACAGATTTGACAATTGAAGAGTTTTTTTAAAAAAAAATGATTTATATGCCGCCCTTCTCCGGAGACTCAGGGCAGCTTACAGTGCGTTAAGCAATAGCCTTCATACTTTTATATATTTATACAAAGTCAGCTTATTGCCCCCACAATCCGGGTCCTCAATTTACCTACCTTAGAAAGGATGGAAGGCTGAGTCAACCTTGAGCCTGGCGAGATTCGATCTTACTTTAATTGCAGACAGCTGGTCTTAAATTACAGTGCTTCTGTCTGTTGAGCTATCCAGGCTCTGTTGTCCATGTGACGTTCTCTGGTGACTTTTTCTGTTTCTGTTTTTAATAGAGATAATATACATTACAAAAGCATTCACTTAGGAGCCGCTACACGTCAAACAAACACCTGTCAGTCCGAGATAGGGGCAGGGATCCTTGCAGATCTGCTGATGGCAAATCTTTGCTCCCAGTCCATACTCTTTTTCAATCTAAATGTCAGGTAGGAAATTAAATCCACAATGAAAAAGAGTGTATTACCAGCATTTTATTAGATCACAAACAGTTTAATAACCAGACAGAAAGAGAAGGTCATTCGATTGTCAGACAGGTTCCTCTCATAAATTAGGCATCAGAGTTTTTAATTTTTTCTCTCTCCATATTTTACAATAGCATCTTTCAGAGATACAATGACTGAAATTTGATAAAGGGTCTCTGGCCACCGTGAGCAGATAACACCAACGAAAGTAGTTTTTAATGATATAATGAAACGATTGCTAGGAAATCTATGAAAAGGAGGGTGGTGGGATCTCTAAAATAGTTAGCATGTCTTTACCGGTTAGTAATTGAGTAAAATGCCAAGGTAACAAAGGACAAGGCTATTCGGTGAATTAATGTAAAATAATCCCAAGGTCAATAAATAGATGCAAAATCGGTAAGGGGAAGAATTGTAGCTGAAAGCTTGTGATGAACAAATTGAATTTCCCTTGGATACAGCAAAAGGCCAATGACTCACACAGTTTTAAGGGGAAATAAAAACATCCTACGAAAATGAAATCTGCAATCCTACGTGTATGTATTTTTGACCAATATGCGAGCATAGCTTGGTTGTTTTCCAAGTAAATATGTTATGGGATCATATAATGTAAGGTTGCAAAATGAAGTCCTGGTCTTTTAAATACACACACACAAACACACACAACACCACAAAAAAGCAAGCAGCCACTTGGTGATGGAAAAACAACGTTGAGATTCCAGAAAGAGTGCAGAGAATAGCAACGGACGTGATTCGGGGACTGGAGGCTAAAAGAAAGGATGCAGGAATTGGGTATGTCTAAAGAAAAGAAGGACTAGGGGTGACACAAGAGCAGTATCTAATCCAAACTTGGGCAGAAGGTTTTGATTTCTGATCCCGGCTGAGGTCATAAGTCAAGGAATGACTGCATTCGCCTGCCTTCTGAAATGGTACCATTCGGAATATTTATTTTATTTATTTAATATATAATTTGTATGCCGCCCTATCTCCATAGGACTCAGAGTGGCTCACAACAAGAAAAAAACAAAGGTAATAAAAGACATAAAATACATAAGTATACATACATAAAATGCAAAAATGTATAAATATATAGTTTAAACCAGTGGTGGGTTCCTCCCGGTTCGGTCTGGTTCGGCCGAGCCGGTAGCGGTGATGATATGATGTCACCGAACTGGTTCTCCCCCCCGACCTCCCACTCCCCCCCAGCCACATTATTCTTACCTTTTATTTGGTCCCACCCCCAATCTATTGCTGCCTCCTGAGTCCCAGCTGATGACTAGAGGGAGAAAAACTGTTTAAACTCTTGCCGCAGGGCTTCAAAGGCCGCCCTACAACTGATCAGTGTTAAAAGCAAACAAATGAGTCAGGTCGTAAGTGCGAGGACTGGTCGTAAGTGCGAGGACCTTCCAGAAATGACTCTGACCATCTAGCCACGCCCACCTAGTCACATGACCTCCAAGCCACACCCACAAAATAAGCCACGCCCACAGAACTTGTAGTAAAAAAATTTAGAACCCACCCCTGGTTTAAACATATATTAAAACCCATTAAAATAATCCAAAAACCCCCCAATCCAGGCTGGGCGATGTGAACAGCCATGTTTTTTAATTTGCGGCGGAAGGTGCGAAGGTCAGGAGCCAACCGGAGCCCCAGGGGAAGTTGATTCCATAGGGTGGGCACGCCCACAGAGAAAGCTCTACCCCTGGGGGCTGCCAGCCAACATTGTCTAGCAGCCAGCACCCGGAGAAGGCCCTCCCTGTGAGAACGCACCAGGCGATGGGAAGCCGTTGCTGGCTGCAGATGGTCCAACAAGTATCCTGGGCCTAAGCCATGTAGGGCTTTATAGGTCATCACCAGCACCTTGAATCTCACCCGGAGGGCAACCGGTAACCAATGCACAGTTGCGCAGGAGAGGTGTAACATGGGAGTATCGGGACCCTCCCGTCACAACCCACGCGGCCGCATTCTGCACCAGCTGAAGCCTCCGAGTGGTCCTCGAGGGCAGCCCCAGGGTAGCCCCAGGAATAACGGACTAACATAGTTGGAAGGGACCTTGGAGGTCTTCTAGTCCAACCCCCCTCCTCAAGCAGGAGACCCTACACCCATTTCTGACAAAGGGTTATCCAATCTCTTCTTAAAAGCCTCCAGTGTTGGAGCATTCACAACTTCTGGAGGCAAGTCGTTCCACTGATTAATTGCTCTCACTGTCAGGAAATTTCTCCCCAGTACATGAGATGAGGGTGTGGCTAACTGATGAGGCCTTATAAGGCCGAAATAGATCTATCTTAGTCTCCCAATGGGCAGCAAAGGGTCTGCTGGCTGCCAGAAGAAAAAAAGGCTAGAAACTAGTGAATTGTGATTTCACTGAACTAGGGCTGCATAATATCTTGGTTTACGTAGGTAGAACCTGGTTCTTCTTGGCAATGTTGCAGAAGTGTTGCTGTGCCCAAAAACAGTTAATTCAGTAACATATGTCGTGTGAATACAATAAATAGTAAAACCGGTTAGGAAGAAAACTTTTCTGTCTTCACTTTTAGAACGTGTGATGCAGTGATCGAAGGGGAGCATTTAAAAACCCTAAACTAACGAAGCGCTATTCTGAAACCCTGGGAAACCAATTCCCATCAACCTGAGTTCGTTTCGGGCACGGCAGATGTGCAGCTGGAATCACCCGGGTGAAATCCAATCCGCAGACTCCTTCAACTAAGTGTGAACGGAGATGACACATCCCAGAAAACACTGCCGCACGAGGACATTCCCATTAAGCTTCGCAACATTAACAGCGTTCTACTGTCTTCGTTTGCCAATCTTTCCGAATTGCTAATGACATTAATTGAAGGTAATAAGGGGGCGAGGCGTTGAGCACCAAGAAAAGGAGTTTAATGGTTCTTGGTTGAGCTGAAGCATTCTTGGGAGGAAAGAACCAAGCTGAAAATATCCAAATCGAGAAGATGGAATGCATTCATGTAGTTCAGGCTTTCTCCTCGCGTGACTTGCATTTTAATCCCTTGCTCGTCTTCTTTGCTCCTTTCTAAAGCACGTCAGAAATGGACATTCGATCAACCCCAGTCAGAATCCGAGTTTAAACATGCTTGGGATAAACACGTGTCTATCCTCTGACCAAAAAAAAAAAACACTAAACTAAACTAAAAAGAAATCAAAGAAATCAAAAGTAGCACCAATAGTAATAGGCACCTTGGGTGCTAACCCCCAAAAACTGGAGCAGCACTTCAGCATCATTGGCATTGACAAATTTACCAACGGTCAATTGCAAAATCACTGGAGGTTTTTAGGAAGAGACTACATAGTAGATAGTCACTTATCTGAAAGAGTATAGGTTCTCCTGCTTGAGCAGGGGGCTGGACTAGAAGACCTCCAAGGTCCCTTCCAGCTTTCTATTCTGTCTCTGTTCTGTTCTGTTCTGTTCTGTTCTGTTCTGTTCTGCTCTGTTCTGCTCTGTTCTGCTCTGCTCTGCTCTGCTCTACTCTACTCTTGTTTTTTTCTTCTCTTCTCTTCTCTTCTCTTCTCTTCTCTTCTCTTCTCTTTCTCTTCTCTTCTCTTCTCTTCTCTTCTCTCTCTTTCTCTTCTCTTTCTCCTTCCCTTCCCTTCCTTCCCTTCCCTTCCCTTCCCTTCCTTCCCTCCTTCCCTTCTCTTCTCTTCTCTTCCTTCCCTTCCCTTCCCTTCCCTTCCCCTTCCCTTCTCCCCTGCCCTACCCTACCCTACCCTACCCTACCCTACCCTACTCTACTCTACTCTACTCTACTCTACTCTACTCTACTCTACTCTACTCTACTCTATTGTTTTTATTCCCTTCCCTTCCCTTCCCTTCCCTTCCCCTTCCCTTCCCTTCCCTTCCCTTCCCTTCCCTTCCCTTCCCTTCTCCCTTCCTTCTCCCTGCCCTGCCCTACCCTACCTTACCCTACCCTACCCTACTCTACTCTACTCTATTGTTTTCTCTTTTCTCTTCTCTTCTCTTCTCTTCTCTTCTCTTCTCTTCTCTTCTCTTCTCTTCTCTTCTCTTCTCTTCTCTTCTCTTCTCTTCTCTTCTCTTCTCTTCACTAAGGCAGCTTTACTCGGAACTGCTTACATCCTGTGACAATACCTCTAATACCATCAAACATCCACACCTGCGTATCCCAGGTCTTTGAGAAGGACTTAATAGGCGAACAAAAATGCCATATCCTATCTGAACATCTGGCTGACTGGGCAACAAGCCCAATAAAAAAATTAATAATTAAAAATGATTAATAAATTAAAAAGAAACACAAAGAAAGAAAACACACAAAGGACAGATTTGATGGATCCCTGAGTCTTTTCCTGGCAGTTTTTTAAGTTTCTGTCTTTTCATTTAATTATTTGTAGGTTCTCCATATCGCATGTCTATGGAGGTTCTCAATCCTCAATCAATTCTCATAGAAAGAAAAGAAAGAAAGAAAGAAAGAAAGAAAGAAAGAAAGAAAGAAAGAAAGAAAGAAAGAAAGAAAGAAAGAAAGAATCTCCTCCCCATTAAAGTCCAATTGTCTTTTGAAAAACACTTTTGGGACATCCATATCTCATTAAAAAAATCTTTCTACTCTTCTGTTATTCACCTTCTTTAGAGGCATGGTGTCACAGTGGTTAGAATCCAGTATTGCAGGCTAATTCTTCTGACTGCCAACAGTTTGATCCTGTTCAGCTCAATGTTGACTCAGCCTTCCATCCTTCCGAGGTCAGTAAAATGAGGACCCAGATTGTTGGGGCCAAAATCCTGACTCTGTAAACCTATTAGAGAGGGCTGTAAAAGCACTGTGAAGAGGTATATAAGTCTAAGTGCTATAGCCCTTCCTTCCTTCCTTCCTTCCTTCCTTCCTTCCTTCCTTCCTTCCTTCCTTCCTTCCTTCCTTCCTTCCTTGGTTAGAATGCAGTATTGCAGGCTGACTCTGCCCACAGTCAGGAGTTCGATGCTGACTAGCTGAAGATTGACTCAGTCTTCCATCCTTCCGAGGTCAGTAAAATGAGGACCCAGATTGTTGGGGACAAGAGGCTGACTCTGTAAACCACTTAGAGAGGGCTGTGAAGCAGTACGTAAGTACTATTGCTATTCTTTAATCTCTATTTTTAAAAGTTAGTTACTACTCTCTTGATCATCCTTGTTCCAATTCTGCTAAATTCATGTATGATGCCCATAGTTGGGAACAGCACTTGAGGTGGATCTTACCACCATTGAACAAAACGGAATAATTGCTTCTTGTGCCTTAATAAGTCTTCTTAAGTCCATCCTTCTGTTCGTTTTGTGAATTCCCCGAGTCAATTTTTGACTTGTGGACTTAGCCTACATATCCAAACCAACTCTTAATTTCAACCACCTTAAAGTTTTAATTTCAAATTGAGATTTACAGTTGGGCCCTTTGCTTCAACGTGCATGTTTTTTCTGCATGGTTTTCCATAATAGATCTATCTGACAAGCACTTCTCTAAGGAAATATATTTGGCGATGCTATTTTCACATGGCCCTTTGTGCAGATTTTCCCCTAATATCTGCCATTTGAGCTGGAATTTGGAGGGGGGGGGGGAGGGGAGAATTTATGATAAGTGAAAATACCAAAGAGTAGGTGTTATGTTCTTTTGCATAATGAATCAGCTGGGGAAATTGAACTGGGTTTGGATTAAAAATATCAAGGCAGATCAAATTCTATCTCCCCGGGGCTAAGTATCCCTCCCTCCCTCTCTCTTCCACCTCATTATAATGAACACCATTAGCCTTTATAAGAAATGGGAAAGCAACCTGTAGCTTCACTTAACCATGTTCAATTGATCAAGTGCCATGAGACACTTGCCTTTGCCTCTGTCAACTATCTGTTAGCAGAGATAGAATGGAACAGAATGGAATGGAATGGAATGAAGAAGAAATTTTAAGAAGAGACCGGACAGCCCCTTGTCTGAAAAGGTATGGCATCTCCTGCTCAAGCAGGGGTTGGACTAGAAGACCTCCAAGGTCCCTTCCAACACTGTTATTCTATGTTCTATGGAGTGGAATGGAGTAGCGTAGCTTAGTGTAGCATAGCATACCATACAGATGAAATGAGATGAGATGAGATCAGATCAGATGAGATGAGAAGAGAAGAGAAGAGAGAAAGTGTGTGTGTGTGTGGTGTGTGGTGTGTGTGTGTTTGTGTGTGTGTGTGTGTGTGTACAAATGGACTCCGGGGGATGGTAGAGGATAGGAAAGCCTGGAGGAACATTGTCCATGGGGTCGTGCTGGGTTGGACACAACTTCACAGCTAACAACAACAAACTTGCACAGCTGCAAGGGAAATATGCCTGGACTGTAAAACATATTTACTGGTTTCCAGGAGAAGGCAAGCAGTCTGGGGAGATCCTTGAAAAATGGAGTGGACTGGAGAGGACTGGAGTGAATTGGAATGGAACGGAACAGAACAGAACAGAATAGATGAAGGAAGGGAAGAGGGGAGGGGAGGGAGGGAGGGAGGGGAGGGGGAGGGAGGGGAGGGGAGGGAGGGGAAAGGGAAGAGAAGAGAAGAGAAGAGAAGAGAAGAGAAAGAGAAGAGAAGAGAAGAGAAGAGAAGAGAAGAGAAGAGAGAGAGAAGAAAGAGAGAATGGAATGGAATGAATGGAATGGAAGGGAAGGGAAGGGAAGGGAAGGGAAGGGAAGGGAGGGAAGAGAAGAGAAGAGAAGAGAAGAAAAGAAGAGAAGAGAAGAGAAGAGAAGAGAAGAGAAGAGAAGAGAAGAGAAGAGAAGAAAGAAAAAAGAGAGAATGGAATGGAATGGAATGAATGGAATGGAATGAAGAGAAGAGAGAGAAGAGAAGAGAAGAGAAGAGAAGAGAAGAGAAGAGAAGAGAAGAGAAGAGAAGAGAAGAGAAGAGAAGAGAAGAGAATATTTTATTTGGCCAACTGTGGTTAACCACACAAGAAATTAATCCCCGGTTCAGAAGCACTCAGTGTACTTGCAAAACAACTGAGAAAATACTACAACTACTACAACTACAACTACAACTACAACAACAACTACTACTACTACTACTACTACTAGAAGTGTGTAACCAATAGCAGGGGGAAATAAGAGGTAATAAAAGGATAAATAATACCACAGCCACACTCTACAGCTTCATTCATATACACATTAGACAGAATGTCATAGTCACCGTATTTTGTCAAAGGCTAGAATTAGGTATTCAGGAAAAAACTGTTCCTCTGTCTAATTGTTGTTGGCATGCAATGCCCCCTATAGCAATCATATAGCAGGGAAGGAGTTGTGTCCAGTTCGTTTCCAAAATGTGAGCGATCTGCAAATATGTCCTCAACCCACCTTGGCTAATCATTCTTGCTTTCTTTAAAAAACCGCTATCGTTTTTAACTTCAGTTTTAACTTTGACCTCTTAATTGTTTTACGTACTGTTTTATATTTCGAGGGTTTAATCAAGATGTGAAACATGAACAAACAAACAAACCAACTGTTCCTGCTGTTGGAATCCAGCTTCTTTTTCCTTCGTTTACCATTGTCAAAAAGGCATTCGATTCACTAGTGCCTTTCTTATTTCCCCTGAAAAGGGAGGTGGAAGGGAGAACCTCCCCATCATTTCCAACCCAATTTCTGAGATTCTTTGGAATTGACCCAGAGACACCAATTAGAGGGGGGGGAATCCATCTCCTGGTCTGCTTGGTTCACCGTTTCCAAGCTGGCATAACAATGACGTTTGCGGCTAAGTTCCATGATGAGATTTGTCATTTCTTTATGTAGGGAAGCAATGGCTGGACTGATGGACAGCATGGCCTCCATTTCAAGCAGGCTTCAGCTAAGACCCTTTAACTCGTTTCACGTCCATCAGGGAGAGATTGTTTGCAACACTAGGGATGAACTTTTGTACCTCGTTGCCGTCAAAACGCTTGGCATGATGGGCTCCCATTTTGCAACTGACTGCCATTTGCTTTGCACCCCAAGTATAATTCTCGTTTGAAAGGACCGCAAAATATACGGCAGTGTACAATAAATGAGGTCCTAGGTTGCTTGCGCTAAGTACAACACAAGGATTATAAAGTGGAACCAAGGAAAGAAGGCAGAAAATGAGGTTCCTTTGGAAGCAGGGAAACTAGACAAACCTTCTGCAGTGCGTGTTTCCAAACCAATTCATACTGGCCATGGTAGTTTTGTGGCCCGCCAGTGGCCAGCAGAGCTGGCAGCAGATTCAGACAGTGAGGAGGTTGGGGAGGAACATGGGCCAGTCCTGGAGTCTGGGAAGGCTCGGATGTGGGCTCTGAGTTGGAGGCAGAGAGGGGGCCAAGGCCATCTGGTAGTTCTTTGCTGCTTGCGGAGTCTCCGGAGTCTGACATCAGCGAGGCAGAAGAATAGCGTGAGCCTGTTCCCAGTGTGCGCATGCGCAGAGCTGCCAGAAGACAGGAACAATTAAGAAAACAGGGTCGATTTGGGAGTAAGGCTTGGAGATGATTGGCCCCTCCCATGAGACATAAAAGAGAAGCCAATGGGATGTGAGCTTTTGCAGGAAGCAATTAGTTCATCTGGTCAGTAACAGCTCTGGAAAAGTTATGTTTGACTCTGTGCAAAGTTTGGCCTTGCCCTGCGTTTGGCAATTAGTTCTCTGGCAGCATTCCAAGGGAGATAAGTTGGGTGTTTGTAAACATTCCCCTGAAAGACAGTTTGAGAAACCTTTCGGACTGGGAATGACAATAATTCACAGCTGTATGAATTAAAGAGGTTTGCTGGGACTAAGATTGTGTTGTATACTTTCTAAGGAAGCCTAAGTCAGAACAGGTAGATGTGCAGATGCCCTCCAGAGGGTTATGAGTTTTCGTTTCCACTCAAAACATAAACTCATGCAGAACATGGGAGTTGTCAATCTCTGGCTTAAGCCTGACTTGAAAAGCTTGGATTTTTGAAATATTGACTGCAATTTGATGAAGGCGAAGACCGCATATAGCACGTAAGAGACAGTGTTCATATAGTCAGTGTTGACTTTTGCTGGAGGAAGCCATGATGATGATGATGATGGAGGAGGAGGAGGAGGAGGAGGAGGAGGAGGAGGAGGAGGAGGAGGAGGAGGAGGAGGAGGATGTTATCCATTCATTCATGTTTGACTCTTGGCAATTTTATGGACCAGGTCTTTCCACATCCTCCGATCTTCCACTATTCCTTTGAGTTGTTCCATGCTTTGACTGGTCCTTGCCTTGATCAAAGATATAGATGTTTAATTTTGTTTTGTTTTACTGTTATTGTTCTTCCTACTAATTATTTCAACACTAACATAACGTATAGAAGACAGGCCAACAGTTGGGAAATAGATTTAGTAGTTCAAAATTTTTGGGTGGGATTGTGGTAATATATTAATGAGTATTCAACTAGTGTTGTTGGATTTTTTTGATGCACTTTTTAAAATGTTTTGATTGTTGTGTATATTGTGAGGGTTTTTTGTTTCTTTGGATTTTTTTTTTTTTTTGAGGTGTGTGTGTGGAGAGAAAGAGAGAGAGAGAGTTGTTAAATCTCTCTCTGTTATATTCTTGTTGCAATTGTTTCATAGAATTGAAAACTTGAGAGTTCTAAATAATAGAGTAGAGTAGAGTAGAGTAGAATAGAATAGAATAGAATAGAATAGAATAGAATAGAATAGAATAGAATAGAATAGAATAGAATTCTTTATTGGCCAAGTGTGATTGGACACACAAGGAATTTGTCTCAGGTGCATAAGTGTACATACAAGCAACAAGTCATAAATCATGATTATAATCATGAATGTATAATCATAAAATACATTCATCATAAATCATAAGATACGACACTCCGGATACTAAATAAGCAATCAACACAAATCATACTAGGATACTAAATAAAACATTTAATATAAATAGTAAGATATAAACAGCAAAGTTATTATCATAAGAAGATAAGGAATATTATTACTACGGGGTCAAGCTAATTCATGAAATTCTGGTCTGTCAAAAGCATAATTCATTTTCATTTTGTCAACTCTTAGAAGAGAAAAAAAAACACCCCCAAATCTTACTATAGGATATTGGAATGAAGAAAACTGGGGGAGTAACATCCTGTCCAACAGATGGGCATTCATAGAAGGATGCAGGAGCAAGAAATGTTATATGTACCCTGCCACCGTCGTGCAAACGGTGCATCTGTTGACCGAAATGAGCATAAGTCTTGCCATATGCATGGTGACATTGTGATGCATGCGACGTGATCTTGGGATGGCGGGCAGCAGATGCCAACATGCTGGAACTGAAATCTCAGGGGTTACAGGGAGAGGGGAGGGAGGTGGGCTACAAAGAGGTGGGAAAAAGTGAAATCAGGCAAGGACATTTGACCCAGGACAGGCACAGACTTCAATGGATAGTTAGGACTGCAGGAAAAAAACCAAGAAAAACCAATTGCAGCCAGCCTGCCTTCCATTGAGGACCTGTATACAGTAAGAGCCAGAATAAAGACTGAGATTTCTACAGACCCCTCAAATCTTGGACATAAACTGTTTCAAAGCATTGGGGCCTTGGTAGTACAGTGGTCTAAGGAACCCTGTTATTAACACAGCTGCCTGCAATTACTGTGAGTTCGAATCTCACCAGGCTCAAGGTCGACTCAGCCTTCCATCCTTTCTAAGATGGGTAAAATGAGGACCCGGTTTGTGGGGGCAATAAGCTGACTTTGTATAAATATACAAAAAGGATGAAGGCTATTGCTTAACGCATTGTAAGCTGCCCTGAGTCTCCGGAGAAGGGCGGCATATAAATCAAATTAAAAAAAAAAAATTGTCCCCTCAGGACAATCCTATAGAGCTGTGATGGCGGACCTGTGGCACGCGTGCCACACTGGCACACAGAGCCCTCTTTGCAGGCATATGAGCCGTTGCCCAGCTCAGCTCCACCCTGCATGCATACATGTGCCTCCTGCTGGCCAGCTGATTTTTGGGATGCGTGGGGAATGAGGCACATGTGGGAGATGCATGCATATGCGCAGGGGCGTAGCACGCATGTGCAGCGGTGGGGGTTGTGCGTGCATGCAGGGGGGCATGGGCAGAGTGTGGGTGATGCGGTGTGCCCCCCCCACAGCCCATTTTTGGGCCCAGGAGGCTGCAGGGCGACCTGCTAGGCCCAAAACGGGGCATGGAGAGGGTGCGCCCCCCCCCCAGTCTGTTTTCGGGCCCAGGAGTCTGCAGGAAGGCCTGCTAGCCCAAAAACCTGGGGGTATGTGTGTCACACACACATGTGTGAGGTGCAGGGGAAGTGGGATGGTCGCGCACACATGCGTAGGAGGTCACATATTGCATTATGGAAGTGGGAGGGTCGCGCTGTCACTTTCGGCACACGACGAGAAAAAAGTTAGCCATCACTGCTATAGAGCATTGCATGTCCAAAACAATTAGACACAAAGACAGTTTTTTCCCTTGTCCTGTTGTGCTGGTTCTGAGTTGCAGCTGGGTAAAATAGAGCTAGAATACCAGGCGTTGTCTTTAAGCTTATGCGTTTATTCAGCTGAGTAAAGACGGGGCCCTTTTACAGAAAGGAAGCTCCGATTAACCAGAAATACGTTTGCATTTATACTCTTTTGTTAGGTAAGTAAGCCACCTAGCAAGGCTGGCGTACAATAGATAAAAGAAGTCATCCAGAAAGACTGACATAGGATAGATAAGATAAGAAGAAGAAGCAGAAACAGCTCAAATAGTTAAGTACGTTCTTGGTACTTTTGGGTGGTCCCTTACGGACACTGGATGTTCCCGGGTGTCTTAGGACATGGGGTATTCTCCTGGTGACTTTCCATGGCCTTGAAGGTTTGCAGAGATAATGGAGCTGTAGTAAGTTAGCACCCACCCCTCTCCTAGAAGAATGAAATATTTTGGGAAATATTAAAGGGGCAGAATATTATATTTCCCTGGATGAGAAATGGAGAAACATGTTTTTTTAGAGGGACAAAGCAGCCCCCACCTTTCTTATTAGCCATAAGCACTTAAGAGATAAAGAGCTTATTGAAAACTAGATAGCTCTATTCATAAGTGAATACCCTCACCCAAGAGCAAAACCAGGACAAAGCCATTAAGCCATAATAGGAATTGCCCAACACCCTTTCAGAACAGAAGCCTCTTCATTACATCATCTCAGCAGTCCAAACTTCAACCAAACCTAGCTCAGACAAACACCTAGGATTTGTACTTTGCCTATAGAGCCAGCTATGACCCCTACATGACCCCTACATGGCCCCATGGTAGTCTGACAACAGCCAATAGAATATATGTTCCTGCACAGAAACAGGAAGCTCAAGTGCAAAGCCCAAGACTCCCCACTTTCAACTCCATGTGGTCAGATGCACCAGAATCATGTGCTTGGTGGTTCTGCTTCACCATTAAACCATCTTTCCAATCAGCCTCCATGTTTCCAGTGTCGTTCTCCTGGCTTGGCACTGAAACGGATGGATATTTCTTCCCACAGAGCCAACTCTGCAGATTAAACAGATTAACAGAGTTGGATGGGACCTTATAGGTCATCTAGTCCAACCACCCACTCAAACAGGAGACTCTACACCATTTCTGACAAATGGCAGTCCAATCTTTTCTTGAAAGCCTCCAGTGATGAAGATTCACCTTCTATGCTTTCTCCAGATTCCTGGTCAACAGTGCCATCGTTCTGCTAAACACCTAACTCCCGCAGCACTGTCCTATGCCTAAGGATATCTAATCCTGTAGTAGCACTATAGTACTCTTATCTTTCTCATCTTTCCTGTTACCTTCACCTATCTTATGACCATCACTTTGCTGGTTGTACCTTATGATCTATGATGGCATCTTATGATTTATGATTAATCACTTTTTTGCTTGCGTGTCCAATCACATTTGGCTGATATCGAATGTTGTTGTTGTTGTTAGTTGCAAAGTTGTGTCTGACCCATCGCAACCCCATGGACAACGTTCCTCCAGGCCTTCCTGTCCTCTACCATCCTCTGGAGTCCATTTAAGCTCACGCCGACTGCTTCAAGGTGCTTCCATCCAGCCATCTCATTCTCTGTCGCCCCCTCCTTCTTTTGCCCTCAATTGTTCCCAGCATTAGGCTCTTCTCCAGTGAGTCCTTCCTTCTCATTAGGTGACCAAAGTATTTGAGTTTCATCTTCAGGATCTGGCCTTCTTAAGGGACTCGCAGGAGTCTTCTTCAGCATTGTAGTTCAAAGCAGTGGTGAAATCCTGCCGGTTCGGTTCGGCTTGCACGAGCCGGTAGCGCCAGTGGCGTGTGGTTTGGTGAACTGGTAGCGGCGGCAGCCTGGATGTCATTTCTCCATGGTTTTAACCCTCTGTGCATGCGCAGAGGGTCAAAAATAGGATGTGACGATGGCGCGCGCACTTCCGAACCGGTAAATAGATTTCACCCCTGGTTCAAAGGCCTCAATTCTTTGGTGCTCAGCCTTTTTAATGGTCCAGTTTTCACAGCCATGCGTTGCAAGTGGAAAAATCAGTTCTATTAATGTGATTGGATATTTTCTGAAGCTCTGGTTAAAGAGATCCCGCTGGGTAGCTCAGTGCAAGGGTTAACCATGTTGTGAGAAGAAGACTTGTGTGGGAGGAATATTGATAGATTGACCATGTCTGGGTGACATTCGTGGTTTCCTTCAAACAGCTAAGTGGGGTCTCATCTGCAGTCTCTCTTAAGTGGAAATAGACTAGCAGTAATTGCCAAAATTACTCTGACATTTGCACCGTATTCTGCCATGTGGAAATGGGACTGCACTGGGAGAATGTAGATACAATGGTATTACTTTAAAAAAGGAAAATATTATGAGGCCAAAGGAAGCACAGACGTGGGTGCGTTGAAGCACAGATCAAATTGGTTTATGACGAAGAAAATTCAGAATATATACACACACACACACACAAAAGCCCGCACGAATCTTTCTTTGTTGTTCTGCTGAGTTGGTAAATAGCAGGGTGGAAGAGAAGACGTCGTGTGCAAAAGGTGAATTTTGGTGATAACGGGAAATATTGAGTCATGCATTCATTCATTGCCCCATTAATATCAGAAATTATGAATCATGAGATGTATGGAACATTCCAAGTCTTCCATTTTCAATCTCCAAAGATGGAATTGATCTATTAAGACAGGGGCTGGTCTTCTTGTGCCAAAAGTCACCAGCTGGCAGGAGAACATCTTCCAATCACTCCTACTCAACTGAGAGGGGGCTGGAGTTGTGGTAAGCTATGGTAGACAGTTAGGTCGATGGTGTAGTTCAGCCTGCAAAGTTTAGAGGGGTGATTCTGTGGGAACCTCATGGTCAGTTGTCCCATTTTTCAGGAGGCAACTGGACTTCCTTTGTTTTTCCTTGGAGATGTTTCACTTCTCATCCAAGAAGGTTCTTCAATTTGAACTGAATGGTGGAGGATGGAAGAATTTATATTCCTTGAAGTCATCCTTGAAGTCATCTCATTGTTTGGAGTCTTTCTGAGAGTCGTTGAGACCACTTGGAGGTTTATCTGTGCCCTCAGGGTCACCTGAGTAGTGCAACCTTCTTGGAACTGCTGAAAGGACTGTGTTATAAAACACAGCAGTTCCAAGCAGTTTCTTTCATCAGTTCCAAGAAGGTTCCACAACCATTTGCACTCTTCAGGTCATCCTGAGGGTACAGATAAACCTCCAAGTGGCCTCAACGATTCTCAGAAAGAGCTCTAATGACCAGATGACTGCAAGGAATATAAATTCTCCACCATTCAGTCAGAACTGAAGAGGCTGCTTGGATGAGAAGCAGTGGTGAAATCCAATTTTTTTTTTACTACTGGTTCTGTGGGCATGGCTTTGTGCGCGTGGTGTGGCTTTGTGGACGTGGCTTGCTGGCCATGGCAGGGGAAGGATACTGCAAAATCCCCATTCCCTCCCCACTCCTGGGGAAAAGATACTGCAAAAACTCCATTCCCATCCCACTCTGGGGCCAGCCAGAGGTGGCATTTGCCGGTTCTCCAAACTACTCAAAATTTCCACTACCGGTTCTCCAGAACCTGTCAGAACCTGCTGGATTTCACTCCTGATGAGAAGTGAAATATCTTCAAGGAAAAATCAAGTCTGGTTGCCTTTTGAAAAAAATCACCTTTGGGACAACCACGACCTGGATAATTGAGAATCTCCATAGACACTGATGGTCAGTTGTTGGCTTGGCTTGAGAAAAACCTAGATATATTCTCTGTGCTTCTAAACAGAGGTGGACGGCTGTCTCGTATAGACACCCCATCCCATCTTGGCCCAAAGCAAACTTTGTTGCAGAGCATCCATCTTGCCTGCAAGGCTGACCACAAACAGAAGTCTGTTGTTTTCAAGAATGTCTTGTTTCAGAGCTAAAAATGAAGAGCCAAAGCAGATGCTGTTTGGAGCAGCAAAGCTTCTGAAAATGAGGGTTGAGGTAGGGTGGGAAATAACACTATTTTTCGTGGCTACAGATGGGATTGTTTATTGCATGTTGGAGCTGCAAGCCTCCTCATCCAGAAGGGAAACTCAGTTTTTTTTTGTTTTGTTTTTTTAATTTGATTTATATGCCGCCCTTCTCCGGAGACTCAGGGCGGTTTACAATGCACTAAGCAATAGCCTTCATCCTTTTGTATATTAATACAAAGTCAGCTTATTGCCCCCACAAACTGGGTCCTCAATTTATCTACCTTAGAAAGGATGGAAGGCTGAGTCAACCTTGAGCCTTGGCGAGATTCGAACCTGCAGTAATTGCAGGCAGCTGGTCTTAATAACCAGCTTAATAACAGGGTGCCTTACACCACTGTACTACCAAGGCTCAGTTAAGATGGGCTTTGTTTTGTAAGAAAATGTTGACTTAGAGGAAATGGCCTTTCTATAGGTTGCTTTTGTGGGCATTTGAGTGATCGATCAAGACACTGAGATCAGGGGTGGGATACGGTCTGAACCGGATACAGCCGGTTCAGACCGGCTCAGGTGAACCAGATGGTAATTTTACATCTGGTTTGCTGAACCAGTAATTGCAAGAACTGGCTGGCCCCTCCCACCCCACCCCACCCCTCCCAGGAGTCTCCACACGGCCCATTTTGGATGCCAGGTAAGTGCAGCACCTGCGCAGAGGCTCTGGCAGGGTGAAAAACAGGCCTCCCGGAAGTTCTAGAAGTCTGGAAACAGGCCTCCGGAGCCTGGAGGTGGCTGTTTTCATCCTCTCGGAGGCTCAAGGAAAGCCTCCGAAGTTTAGGAAGGGTGAACCCCCCCCCGCTGTGGGGCAAGAGGCCCAGTAGGTCACGCCCACCATGGCCACGCCCACCCAGTAACCAGGCCAAGAACTGGCTGCTAAAATTTTTGAATCCCGCCCCTGACTGAGATGTCTCGCTAGAAGAGAATATCTGTAGCCCAGGATTGAAGCCAACAAGATAACAACATCAGTGCTAATCATCAGCTAGCACTGATGGGGTTACCTAGTTGGGTAATGAAACGTCTGCAAGAAAACAAGTTCAGTGAGCACCAAAGGACTCTATACTGAGATGTCTCCTAGATGGTTTGGACAGATCCAGTTGCTCTGGTTATAGATGGATTTATTTATATTTTGTATTTATATTGTTTTGAGCCAACCTGTCCAGCATATCTCAGATAAACCTGGGTGCTAAAATATCAAAATTGAGCAGCTACAGGTGAATGCTTTCACAGAAGAAAACAAGATTTAGGAGAACATCCTGCCAGTAGAACTGACGGAAGGACATCAAAGTAAGCTCTGGAAAAGAATCATAGAGTCATTGCTTCTTGTCCTACCCTCAGGTGCTTTGG
>NW_026844077.1:5771803-5911803 GCF_029531705.1 Pantherophis guttatus | reverse complement strand
ACAGGTGATCCTTGACTTATGACAGCTTGCTTAGTAACAGTTCAAAGTTACAACGGCACTGAAAAAAGTGACTTATGACCGTTTTTCACACTTTCAGACTGCTGTAGCATCCCCATGGTCATGTGATTGCTTGGCAACTGGTTCATATTTATGACGCCTGTTGTGTCCCGGGATCCTGTGATCACCTTTTGTGACTTTCTGACAAGCAAAGGCAATGGAGAAGCAAGATCCTCCTCCTCCTTCCTCCTCCTCCTCCTTCTACTTCTCCTCCTCCACTTTATTTCTCCCCCTCCTCCTCCTTTTCTTCCTCCTCCTCTGCGTTCCTCCTCCTCTTACTCCTCCTCCTCTTCCTCCTCCTTTGCCTTCCTTTTCCTTCTCCTCTTCCTCCTCCTCTCCTCTGCCTTCTTTCTCCTCCTCCTCCCTCCTTCTCCTCCTTTTCTCCTCCTCCTCCTCTGCCTTCTTTCTCCTCCTCCTCCCCTCCTTCTCCTCCTTTTCTTCCTCCTCCTCCTCCTCTGCGTTCTCCTCCTCCTCCTTCCCCTCCTCCTCTTCCTCCTCCTCTGCCTTCTTTTCCTTCTCTCCTCTTCCTCCTCTCCTCCTCTGCCTTCTTTCTCCTCCTCCTCCCCTCCTTCTCCTCCTTTTCTTCTCCTTCTCCTCCTCTGCCTTCTTTCTCCTCCTCCTCCCCTCCTTCTCCTCCTTTTCTTCCTCCTCCTCCTCCTCTGCGTTCCTCCTCCTCCTTCCCCTCCTCCTCCTCTTCTTCCTCCTCCTCCTCTTCTTCCTTCTCTTCCTCTTCTTCCTCCTCCTCCTCCTCTGCGTTCTCCTCCTCCTTCCCCTTCCTCTCTCCTTCTCCTCCTCCTCCTCCTCCTCTCTTCCTCCTCCTCCTCTTCCTCCTCCTCCTCTTCCTCCTCCTTTGCCTTCCTTTTCCTTCTCCTCTTCCTCCTTCTCCTCCTCTGCCTTCTTTCTCCTCCTCGTCCCCTCCTCCTCCTCCTTTTCTTCTCCTCCTCCTCCTCTGCGTTCCTCCTCCTCCTCCTTCCCCTCCTCCTCTTCCTCCTCCTCTGCCTTCCTTTTCCTTCTCCCCTTCCTCCTTCTCCTCCTCTGCCTTCTTTTCTCCTCCTCTCCCCTCCTTCTCCTCCTTTTCTTCCTCCTTCTCCTCCTCTGCCTTCTTTCTCCTCCTCCTCCCCTCCTTCTCCTCCTTTTCTTCCTCCTTCTCCTCCTCTCCTTCTTTCTCCTCCTCCTCCCCTCCTTCTCCTCCTTTTCTTCCTCCTTCTCCTCCTCTGCCTTCTTTCTCCTCCTCCTCCCCTCCTTCTCCTCCTTTTCTTCCTCCTCCTCCTCCTCTGCGTTCCTCTCCTCCTCCTTCCCCTCCTCCTCCTCTGCCTTCCTTTTCCTTCTCCTCTTCCTCCTTCTCCTCCTCTGCCTTCTTTCTCCTCCTCCTCCCCTCCTTCTCCTCCTTTTCTTCCTCCTTCTCCTCCTCTGCCTTCTTTCTCCTCCTCCTCCCCTCCTTCTCCTCCTTTTCTTCCTCCTCCTCCTCCTCTGCGTTCCTCCTCCTCCTTCCCCTCCTCCTCCTCTTCTTCCTCCCTCCTCCTCCTCCTCCTCCTCCTCCTCCTCCTCCTCCTCCTCCTCCTCCTCCTCCTCCTCTTCCCTCCTCCTCCTCCTCCTCTGTTCAAGGAAAATACATGTTTCTGGTTCCTGCTCTTCTGGTAACCTCAACCATTGTTCTTTGATGCGGTTGTACAGCAGGTCCTGTATTTAACACAATATCTGTTATATTGTACTGTGTGCCTCTTGTTCTTTTCCCCCAAAACGAAGTTTTGCATAAGGAGCAAGCTGCATGAAGGGTCATCTGTGGAGACTCAGGGCCACAAAAGTCAAGATGCTGAATATGACTGGATGATCTAAAACCCACCTACCGACCCCCCCCCCTTTTTTAAATTATTATAAATCTCCCACCTGCAAAATAATTTTAAAAAGTCAGGACTTTCACTGTGTAGCCACAACTGCCATCTTGGCTTATTTTGATGTCCCTGTAGATACCCTTGGATCAGAGGTGGGCTTCACATACTGTAGCAACCGGTTCGTCCAGCACCAGAAATGTGAGCGTCTGCATGCATGCGGCATCACAAAACACAGCAATTCACTCATGTGCGCCATCCACACATTCGTGCGACATCAAAAACACAGGACGGGATTGCCCCCGGCAGGTGGGCTGACCCACCCGCAGGTCGCCACTACCGGTTTTCCCCGAACTGGTCTGAACCGGCTGAATACCACCTTGGATCCTAACCAGTGGTGAAATGTAAAATTTGTTACTACTGGTTCTGTGGGTGTGGCTTGGTGGTGGGGGTAATGTGACTGGGTGGGCATGACCAACTTTTTTTTTTTAACTTTAAAAGCATTTTTCTACAATCTCTTTGGCTGAACAGGTTGCAGAAAAAAATGCTTTTAGAAGCCTCTGACGATCAGGCAACTCAGCTGGGATCATCAGAGGCTTTTAAAGGCATTTTTTTTCCTACAACCGAAGAGCCCAAAGAGGTTGTAGAAAAAATGCTTTTAAAAGCCTCTGACGATCCCAGCTGAGCCCCGCGATCATCAAAGACTTTTTAAAAAAGCTTTTAAAAGCATTTTTTCGGCCGAAGAAAAAATGCTTTTAAAAGTAAAAAAAAAGCCTCTGATGATCGCGCGGCTCAGCTGGGCATGGGTGGTGGTGGTGCAGGGATTTTTGCTACCGGTTCTCCAAATCACCCGCCACCATTGCTACTGGATCGGGCTACTGATCGCGATCTGGTCCAAACTGGGAGCACGGAAACGGCATTGGTCGCATTGGTTGATGATCTCTGGAGGGCTCGGGACAGGGGTTGTTCCTCTGTCCTGGTCCTGTTAGACCTCTCAGCGGCTTTTGATACCATCGACCATGGTATCATGCTGCACCGGCTGGAAGGGTTGGGGGTGGGAGGAACCGTTTACGGTGGTTCTCCTCCTTTCTCTCTGACCGGTCGCAGTCTGTGTTGACAGGGGGGCAGAGATCGACCCCAAGGCCCCTTATATGTGGGGTGCCGCAGGGATCGGTTCTCTCGCCCCTTCTGTTCAACATTTATGTAAAGCCGCTGGGCGAGATCATCCGTGGTTTCGGGGTGAAGTACCATCTGATGACACCCAGCTGTACATCTCCACCCCGGACCACCCCAACGATGCCCTTGAAGTGATGTCCCAGTGCCTGGAGGCCGTACGGATCTGGATGGGGAGAAACGGGCTCAGGCTCAACCCATCCAAGACCGAGTGGCTGTGGTTTCCGACGTCCCGATATAGTCAGCTGGCGCCATCGCTGGCTATTGGGGGCGAAGCATTGGCCCCCACGGAAAGGGCTCGTAACTTGGGCGTCCTCCTGGACTCACGGCTGTCTTTAGAAGAGCACTTGACGGCCGTGACCGGGAGGATTTTTCATCAGGTTCGCCTGATTCGCCAGTTGCGTCCCTTTCTAGATCGGGACTCGTTACGCACAGTCACTCATGCCCTCGTCACCTCTCGTCTGGACTATTGTAATGCTCTCTACATGGGGCTCCCCTTGAGGTGCACCCGGAGGCTCCAACTGGCGCAGAGTGCGGCCGCGCGGGTGGTTATGGGAGCAACATGGAGCTCCCATGTAACACCTCTCCTGCGCGAGCTGCACTGGCTCCCGGTGGTCTTCCGGGTGCGCTTCAAGGTTTTGGTTACCACCTTTAAAGCGCTCCATGGCTTAGGACCTGGTTACTTACGGGACCGCCTACTACCATCAACAGCCTCCCACCGACCAGTACGCTCCCACAGAGAGGGGCTCCTCCAAGTGCCGTCAGCCAAACAATGTCGGCTGTCGGCCCCTAGGGGGAGAGCCTTCTCTGTGGGGGCACCAACGATCTGGAATGAGCTCCCCCCAGAGATACGGAGGATTCCGGATCTGCGCACCTTCCGCCGCGAGTTGAAGACGCTTTTATTTCATCAAGCTGGCCTCGCCTAAATCTTCTCCCTTTTAAGTGTAAATTCTAAATTTTTAATGTATTTTAAAATATGGGTATCCTAAATTATTGGTATTAATTCAGCCAAATTTATTTAATTCATTTTATTCGATTTTAAATTTTGTATATCTATGTGTTTTATCTCATGGCTGTGCACCGCCCTGAGTCCTTCGGGAGTAGGGCAGTATAGAAATTCAATAAAATAAAATAAAATAAATAAATTTCACCCCTGATCCTAACCATCACTTCTCCTCAGCTTCAAAAGGCCTCAAAGACCTGATCTTGAAAACTGGGCCCAGCCTTGTCGAATCTCTAAGATCGGAAGGGATGATAGCAAGATTCAACATTAGCCAGACATCATTCCTTCTGTGAAATACTGACTCCAGGACACGGGCTTAACCTGTGGTGAAATATGGCCATAAATAATTCAGACTTAACTACATTTGCCAGTAATAAACAAACAAGGCCAGTGCGGAGAGGTGGAGGGGACGGGAAATGGCCTGATTTTTATAAATGATGTTTGTTTCTCTACTTACCGGTATTAACATTCTGTGGCTGAAAAGCGTCTCTCCCACTCATTAGTCCCAATTTGGCTGTCTGAGTTATGATTTCATCAGGACCATTTCAATAACAAACCAGGACTCTCTGGCATGGATTGTGTCATCCATTCTCACAGATAATTTAAGAGGCCCGAAGCCTAAATGTGCCTAATTGCTGTTGGACTTCGGAACATAGAAATGTATATTGAATACGCATTTCTATGCACTGAATATCGGTTGGTTTCTGTCGAAGGGTGTTGGCGGTTATTTAACTCGGACGCCTGGACACTTATAGGATTTTGTTGTTGTTGTTCAGCTGCTAAGTCATGTCTGAATCTTCTGGGCCTCATGGACCACAAACGGGAGGACCATGTTCTCCACTCTTTCCCAGAGATGCTTCTGTGGTCATGTGGCCAACATGACCATATGCTGAAATGCACAGAACCAGAGGTGGGTTTCAGCAGGTTCTGGCCAGTTCTGGAGAACCGGTAGTGGAAATTCTGACTGGCCCTGTCCCCATCTATTCTCTGCCTCCCGAGTCCCAGCTGATCGGGAGGAAATGGGGATTTTGCAGTAACCTTCCCCTGGAGTGGGGAGTGAATGGAGATTTTACAGTATTCTTCCCCTGGAGTGGGGTGGGAATGGAGATTTTATAGTATCCTTCCCCTGCCACGCCCATCAAGCCACTCCCACCAAGCCATGCCCACCAAGCCATGCCCACCAAGCCATGCCACACCCACCAAGCCACACCCACAGAACTGGTAGTAAAAAATTTTGAAACCCACCACTGCACAGAACCTTGTTACCTTCCCACCAAAGTGATACCTATTTATCTACTCGCATTTGCTTGCTTTCGAACTGCTAGATGGGCAGGAGCTGGAGCAAGGAACGGAAGCTCACTCCATCACACAGAGCCTGTCTCTCTTACAGCAGGCTAACGAAGTCTCTAAGTGCCTGTGGAAGGCAAAGCTCACTCCCTTTCCCCCTGAAATGGCTCCAACATACCAGGACACAGTCTCTCTCCCTCTCTCTCTCTCTCTCTCTCTCTCTCTCTCTCTTCTCATCTCTCCTCTCTCTCTCTCTCTCCTCTCTCTCTCTCTCTCTCTCTCTCTCTCCTCTCTCTCACTCTCTCTCTCCTCTCTCTCCTCTCTCACCTCCCTCTCTCTCTCTCTCCTCCATCCCCTCCCTCCACCCTCTCCCCCCCTCTCTCTCTCATCACACTTGTAATGGAAGTCCTGGAAGGTGCACTTGGTCTTTTTCCAGCATCAGACACACACACACACATGCTCTGAAGGCGTGTCCGACTCTCAGTGCCGCAGATTCCAAGAAAGAATTCCGATACAGTTCCAGCAGGTTTGGAAGTTCAGAAGTTTGGACTATCAGTGTCTGACCCATAGGGAGATGAATAGTTGCCTGCCACACCTATTTGTCTCTGCCCCCTGCCTTTTATCCCTAGAGCTAGGGTGGGGCTTAGCTAGCAGCGGTGGCTCTTCCATCCCAAGGACTGGCCCATAGATTTCCACTGCTCTCCTCTCCTCTGCCTTCTGCGCATCTGCGTATCAGGCACTGGACCCAGCTGTTCCTCCTCTTCCTAATCAGTCACCTCCAGACCTGGGGGCTGTTGACTCTCCATCTGGGGTCTGATGGATGGCCCGGGCTCCACCTCTGATGGATCCATTCCCTTTTCCCTCTTCGAGCTCTCAGATTGCCTTGATGCTGGCCCTGACTCCCACTCTGCCTCCTCATCTGATTAGGCTGCCAGAGGAGCTGATGGCCGACAGTCACAACAACAATTCTCGAACCTGAGCTGACAAGCTCAGTGTTTCTAACCACTGAGCTATCATGCCCCACGGCCAGATTAAGTGTATCCATCCAGCCATTTAATATGGTTGTTGTGGCTCCGTTGCCTGAGCCTGAGCTATCGACAGATGCAGACTCTGAGAGTGAGGGGGAGGAGTTGGCAAGGCCTCCCTCTCCAGGACCCTCCTCTCTGGCAATGCCTCCGGAGGACACCGAAGGCCAAACGATAGGCTCAGAGCCAAGCACGTCCCTGCAGCCACAGGTGGACAGCGATGAAGAAGATAAGTGCTGGCTGGACCCGCGACAGAGGCGCAAGGAGAAGCGTGCACAGCAGAAGGGAAGGCGTGCCAGAGATTAGCTGAGTCACTGGACCACACCCCACAGGGTATAAATGTGGGTGTGGTGGCCGGTTCAGTTTGTGACGAGCAAAAACTGGAAATACTCCATGATCTCTGCGTTACTGGACTTTGCCTGCTTTATCGGACTGCATTTGGATTAATCCTTGTATTGTTGACACTCTGCCTGTTTTATCAGAATGCTGGCAGTCTAATCTTTGATTTGTGTGAGTAAAGTCTGAATTGGCAGCTAGCCACTGGGTTGCTTCCAGCTTTATCATCAAAGAGTTTTGTCGTGTGGCTTATTAACTCCGGGCCGTCTGTGGGTGTGTGTGCGTGGTACGGGGACAGAACAATGGTGACAAAACAGAAAAAAAAGAATTCTATACCAGATTGGCCATCAACTGAGTCAACAAGGACCATGTCCGATAGTAAGAGTTCCTGGGCATTTGTCAACAAGTGGGCAATAGGACTTAGAAGATATGGATGTGCAACCAGGTCTAAGGTATGTACAGGTAGTCCTTGATTTACGACCACAATTGAGCCCAACATTTCTGTTGCTAAGTGAGATAGTTGTTAAGTGTATGCAATCAATGAGAATAGACCTGGAAGGGACCTTGGAGGTCTTCTAGTCCAGCCCTCTGCTCAAGCAGGAGATCCCATACTATTTCAGACAAGTGGCTGTCCAGTGTCTTCTTAAAAACCTCCAGTGATGGAGCACTCACAACTTCTGGTGGCAAGCTCTTCCACTGGCTGATTGTCCCCACTGTTAGGAAGTTTCTCCTTAATTCCAGATTGCTTCTCTCCTTGATTAGTTTCCATCAGTGTTGAATTCCAATTTTTTTTACTATCGGTTCTGTGGGCGTGGCTTGACGGGCATGGTGTGGGTTGGTGGGTATGGCTTGGTGGGCGTGGCAGGGGAAGGATACGGCAAACTCTCCATTCCCACCCCACTCCAGGGGAAGGATACTACAAAATCCCCATTCCCTCCCCACTCCTCACTCCAGCTGCCTGCAATTACTGCAGGTTTGAATCTCCCCAGGCTCAAGGTTGACTCAGCCTTCCATCCTTTCTAAGGTAGGTAAATTGAGGACCCAGTTTGTGGGGGCAATAAACTGACTTTGTATAAATATACAAAAGGATGAAGGCTATTGCTTAGCACATTGTAAGCCACCCTGAGTCTCTGGAGAAGGGCGGCGTATAAATCAAATTAAAAACAAAACAAAACAAAAAAAAAAAAAAACTCTTGGGGGAAGGATACTGCAAAATCTCCATTCCCACCCCACTCTGGGGCTGGCCAGAGGTGGTATTTGTCAGTTCTCCAAACTACTCAAAATTTCCGCTACCGGTTCTCCAGAACCTGTCAGAACCTGCTGGATTTCACCCCTGGTTTCCATCCATTCTTTCTTGTCTTGCTTTCTGGTACTTTGGAAAATAAGTCGATCCCCTCTTTTTGGTGGTAGCCCCCCAAATACTGGAATACTGCTATAACCCCTCCCCCTCAAGTCTTTCTTTTCTTTAGACTAGCCAAACCCAAATCCTGCAACCGTTCTTCATATGTTTTCCTCTCCAGGCCTTTAAACATCCTAGTTGCTCTTCTCTGCACTTTTTCCGAAGTCTCAACATCTTTTTGAGATGTTGTGGTGACCAAAACTGGATCCAGTATTCCAGATGTGGCCTTATTGAGGCTTCTGCCCCATATTATTACCTTCCATGCAGTTTTGGAGTTCTTGAGTTAATCACTTCAGTTGTTAAGTTAGTAACATGGTTGTTAAGTGAATCTGGCTTCGTTGTTAACTTTATGTCAGATTGTTCTGCCCCGGCTATCGATCCCAAAGAACACAGCACACACAAAGTTTGTACAAAACTTAAATTTACTAAAATAACTTAGTCTTTTCCAAACAAAGGCTGTTAATAAACTTTCTTAACAGCCTAAAAGAAACCAAAGATAAAGTAGTCACAATCTTACTAAGGTTGGCAGAAAGCCCAGAAGCAATTTGCAGAGAATCCAGACGCGAAGGAGAATGAACTAAAGTTGTTCCCTACAAATTGCTTCAGTCGGTGTTCCTCCTTAAATAGGCTAAGGGAGTGGCCAATTAGCCCCAAGCCTTACTCTCGAGGAGACCTCTGAGGAGCCACTCCTGCCTTTTGGCCGCTCTGCGCGCCCGTGCATTGAGAAGAAGCCCCTCCTCTTCGTCCTCTTCACTTATGGGAGCTTCTGGAGGTTCTGAAGGCCCTGGCTGAATCCCTGCCTCTGGCACCACATCTTCTCCAGCCTCCTCACTGTCCGACTCGAGTGCCAGCTGCACAGGCTGCTGGCGCAAGACCACACCAGCCTCCTTGCTGTCAGAATCAGCTACAATCCGCACAGGCCACTGACGGGCCACAACACAGATAGTCACAGTTGATCAAAAGTTGATTCTGGGGCACTGCAACCGTCATAAATATGAGTCTGTTTCCAAGCATTCAAATTTTGAACAGGTGACTATGGGGATGCGGCAAAGGTTGTAAGTGTGAATAGATCCCTCACAGATCCCTCTTTTCAGTGGTGTTGTAACTTTGATCACTAAATGAATGGACTGCCTGTAAGATTACTGGGGGAAAAAAAAAACTGTGTTTGAAATTCACTGCGTATTGTGTTTGAAATTCACACCGTTATGGTCTGCTGTTATAAATCAGAAGCAGGAATACTTAAAGTGAACGTTTGAACATCGGAAAAGGATTTATCTACACTCAAATATCACTGAACAACGATTAGCAGATCAAAGGAGATTCATTACCAGAAATCAAATATTCAGGGATGCAGAAAAATGGGAGAGTTTGGAAAAATGGTAAAAATAGAAGACCCTAAAAACATGAGCAATAGAAGAATAGGAGAAACTCGGATAACGACAAATTGCAAATAAAAAGGAAAAAAGCTGAAATGAACTACAGAAACGATAACTTAGAAGAAATAAGAGCCAGTACAGGTCAGCATTGAAACAACCTAGGAACCTCAACCTCTTCCTCCCCCCTCCTCCTCCTCCTCCTCCTCCTCCTCTTCTCCTTTTCTCCACTAATCCCATTCCCGTCTAGCACTGATGATGTTCTTGCAGATGTCATGTCTGCAAGAAAACCACAAAATTCAGAGAGAGAACCAAGACCCCACTGTCCTCCTCCCCCTCTCCTTTTCTCCACAAACTCCACTCCTTACCAGCACTGATGATGTTATCTAGTTTGGGTCATGAAACATATGCAAGAAAACCACCAAGCCCAGAGAAAACCAAGGACCCCTTATTTCCACTCTGAGCTAAAAATATTCTCCTCTGCCAAGCCCTTTTCTTTACACCCACACACAACTATTTACAACTCTAAGAAATTACTAGAGTATCGGAAACCAAAATGCCAGCCTCCAACAGGTTCCGAACGCTTCTGAACTCTGCCATGGATGGCAATGTATTCATCTCCCTGGAAAAGGATAAAAATAAACCAGTAATTGGAGTTTGCTACAGGAGAGCAAGTTTAGAGGGGACGGCAGCCACTTTCTTGTAAATCCCTGCTTTGTAGCTAGTTATCTCTTCCCCAGCAGCCTCCTACGGTGGACCAAGCTCTTCCCAAGCCATCATTTTTATCAAAAAATTTTCACATTTTGCAAAGACAGGAAGAGAAAGAGAGAGAGAGAAACACACACACACAGAGAAACAGGAGAGAGAGAAACACAGAGACAGAAAGAGAGAGAAAAAGAAAGAGAGAGAGAGAGAGAAACAGAGAAAAACAGAGAGAGAGGGAGAGGGAGAGAGAGAGAGAAACAGAGAGAGAGAGAGAAACAGAGAGCGAGAGAAACAGAGAGGGAGATAGAGAAAAGAGAGAAACAGAGAGAGAGAAACAGAAAGAGAGAGAGAGAAACACACAGAGACAAAAACAGAGAGGGAGAGAGAGAGAAAAGAGAGAAACACACAGAGAGAAACACACAGAGAAACAGAGAGAGAGAGAGAGAGAGAGAGAGAAACAAAGAGAGAGGGAGAGAGAGAGAGAATGAGAATCACCAGATATTTTTCTTCTCAAAAAGGTGAAGGAGGAATTTGACCGGTGAAACCAAAAAGTCATAATGAAGCCTCCTCGGAGAAGACATAAATGGGAGGCTTGACAATTAACCACATTCAGAACAGAAACATCAAGATGGACATTGAGTCCTTCAGCTTTGACTTGCTGCCCTGACATTTGGGCTTAACGCAGATCGATTGCTCGGATCTTGTATCGATTTTTTCCCCCTTTTAAAATATAAACTTCTCAAGTGACGGACAGTCCCTGATAATTCCCTTTTGCTTCTTCTTCTTCTTCTTCTTCTTCTTCTTCTTCTTCTTCTTCTTCTTTCTTCCTCTTCCTCTTCCTCTTCCTCCTCCTCCTCCTCCTCCTCCTCCTCCTCCTCCTCCTCCTCCTCCTCCTCCTCCTCCTCCTCCTCCTCCTCTTCTTCTTCTTCTTCTTCTTCTTCTTCTTCTTCTTCTTTTAAAAAAGTATTTCAATGAAATTTGTTACAACGTTAAATGCAAAGGGGAATTTAAAAAAATATTAAAAAGTATAACTAGATATTACTGCAACAAGGGAAAAAGAAAGAAAGGAAGAAAAAACGGATTGGGTCAAGAATGTGAGGTTTTCAAGAAAGAGATTTTATTTGGTCCCATTTCTGTTGGGATATTGGTTCTGGTTTTTATGCTCAACATAGACATAAAAATGAAATTTAGAATATTGGTTTGAAGACTCCGTCATTGTGTCAGTTATGGAATTGGCTCGTAATAATTATAGGTAATGTAAAAAGCTGAAGCTATAACAGCATTTTATTGTTTTGGAAAGAAGTCAGAAACCCACCTTGTATTTTTCCTTTTTCCTTTCTTTTCCTTTCCTTCTCCCTACATCTTGCAATCCCCCTCTTTGTAATGTGGTAGAGTTCTGGTGTGAACATGAAGTCTCTGTTCCAATTCCAGGTTTAATTGTAAACCCAACTACCTCTAGCCTGAGGTATCTTGAAATTGCAAGGACAAGAATTTTCAGCCAGGCCAGAAAGTCTTGAAGTTTCAATGTATTTAGATTCCTTCTTTTGCAAATGCACATTGTACCATGTACAGTGTCAAAATTTAGAAAAGTTGGACAGTAATGGGGAAATTTCATTCTTGTTTTCATTCCTCCCTCCCTCCCCATTTCCTCCCTTCTTTTCTCCCTCCCTTCCCTCCTCTCTCCTTTCCTTCTCTTTTCCCCTTCCTTCCTTCCTTCTCCTTCCTTTCCTTCCATTTCTTTTCCTCCCTCCCTGCTTTCCTTCCTTCCTCCTTCCCTCCCCATTTCTTTTCTCCCTCCCTCCCCTCCCCTAATCTATCCTTTCTTTCTCCTTTCCCTTCTCCCACCTTCCTTAATTCCTTCCTTTCATTCTCTTTTCCTTCCTTCCTTCCTTCCCTCCCTTCCTCTTTCTTTCTTTCTCTTCCTTCCTTCCTTCTCTTCCCTCTCTCTCTTTCTTTCTTCCTTCCTTCCTTCCTTCCTTCCCTCCCTTCCTCCCTCCCTTCCTCTTTCCTTCCTTCCTTCCTTCCTTCCTTCCTTCCTTCCTTCCTTCCTTCCTTCCTTCCTTCCTTCCTTCCTTCTTTCTTTCTTTCTTTCCTTTCTTTCTTTCTTTCTTTCTTTCTCTATCTCTTTCTGAATTTTACAGTAATCATTTTCACGCTTTCACCTTTATAATGTGGTGTTCCAGGACAAATGGGGTATACCTGACTTAACAAGTATTTTCCATTTTCTTTTGCCTTCCTTCATCCCATCTTCTGGGAAGTTTTTTTTTTTTTCACCCTGTGTAACTAGGGGAGACTTTAATTATACCTCATGATTTACATTCAAAACCATTCCAGACAGGTGATTGTTAATGCCTCGGTTGAGAAGACATTGAGGTATTATAAATGGAGATGACAAAACTCTCTCCTCTCAAGGATTAAAGTCCTTGTTCAACTTTAAGTTCATTAAAATAAATAAAGAAATAAATGAAACGGGGGAAAAAAAAACACCTCCCTTCCTTGATCCTCTTAACGTATTTGTGCGGTTGAAGGAAGGATGATCGGCAAGATGGAAGGCCTCGTGACACGGCTTCCCTTCAGGCCTAGCGGATTGACCAATTTGCATATTTATTAAATAATTTATATTCTACAAAGAGCTTATCCACTCCAAAAGGTTGTGTCTTCTTTTCAGCTGAAGTACCAACGAATGTCGGGGACGTGAACCTCTCACAACTTGGAGATTAGCAAAAACAAGTCCAGGCTAATAATTGGCTTTTCAAGATGTTTGTTTTTCAGAGGGCAGAGATGATGGTGGCTTCCTATGGGGCAGGGGGCCGCTGGCACATTGGGGCCCCTCACTGAGCCTCAGAAATAGGCAAAGCAGAAGTTAAGGGGAATCTGGAACTATGGGGAGACCTGGAGCTGGCAATCTTTGGTTGTCCAGAAGGTCCCTTCCTCCCTCATCATTCCTTCCTTTCTTCCTTTCTTCCTTTCTTCCTTTCTTCCTTTCTTCCTTTCTTCCTTCCTTCGGTTGGATTAATGTCCATCTGGGTTCAGTTCCAAGTGGGGGAAAAACACTGGAAACATGGAGACTGCTTGGAAATATATATATATATATATATAAATTTAATGGTGGACAGGAGCACATGGCTTGAGTTCCTGAGCAGGAAAAGCTATTTCATGCTTCAGGATTTTGGTTGAAGAAAAAAAAAAAAAAAAAGGGGGGGGGGGGAGATGCTGAGAATGCTGGAGTTTTATACCCTCTGTGGGGCCCCACCTTAGTGTTTACTGCTCCTGTATAAGAAATGTATCCTGATTGGTCGTCAGACTGCCAGGGGGTGGGGGTCTTAGCTAACTCTGTAGGTTGTCTCCCAGGCTTGCTTGAGGCTTGCCATGTGGTGAGTTGCTGTTGCTAGATGGGTCCTATTATGTCTTTTGTGTTGCAGATGAGCTGGCTCAGGCCTTAATGGCCCATTGACAAAGGTGATGGGGGGGGGGGAATGAGTTTCTGCCTCCCTTTTAGGGGGAAATATTCTGCCCTTTTTACTATTCCCTAAAATATTTCATTTTCTGGGAGAGGGGTGGGTTTACTTCCTACACTTTGTTCCCCTATCCTTCCTCCCTTCCTCCCTCCATTCCTTCCCCTATCCTTCCTTCCTTCTCTTATCTTCCTCCCTCCCTCCCTCCCTCCCTCCCTCCCTCCCCCAGGCTGTAAGTTAATATCTCCCTGTTACGGAGTCCAGCTTCCCCCATTGACTATGCTTGTCTAGATCTGGATGGGAAGATTGCAACGGTGATCCCATGAGCCAAGGATGTTACAGCTATTGTAAATATGTCAGTTAGCAAGTGACTGGATTTTGATCAGTGGGATGCTGTGATGGTCATAAGTGTAAGGACCAGCCGTATGTCACTTTTTAAAGTGCTGTTGTAACTTTGAATGGTCGCTAAACGAAGAATGGCTGTAAGCTGAGGACTATCTGTATGACAAACCTCTTCATTCCGGACACAATATCCCCAGCTAGAGCTATGTTACTGCATTGGGGGCAGAGGTTAGGAGAGGGAGTGGGAGAGCAAGAGAGAGAAGGAATGGGAAAGGGAGGGAGAGAGGAGGGAGAGGGCAGGTGGGTGGGTGGGAGGAAGGGAGGGAGAGAGCAAGAGAGGGAGGGAGGGGGAGAGAGTGGGGAGGGAGAGAAGAAAAGGGAAAGGAAGGGAGAGAGGGAGAGGGAGAGGGAGGGAGAAAGCAAAAGAGGGAAGGAGGGGAAAGGGAGGGAGGGGGAGAGAGTGGGAGAGAGAGAGAGAGAAGAAAAGGGAAAGGAAGGGAGAAGGGGAGAGGGAGAGGGAGGGAGAGAGCAATAGAGGGAAGGAGGGGAGAGGGAGGGAGGGGGAAAGAGTGGGGAGAGTGAGAGAGAGAAGAAAAGGGAAAGAGAGGGAGGAAGGGAGAGGGGGAGAGGCTGAGTTGGAGGAAGGGAGGGAGAGAGCAAGAGAGGGAGGGAGAATAAGAGAGTGTGGAGAGCAAGAGAGAGAAGAAAAGGGAAAAGGAGGGAGAGGGAGGGGGAGGGAGGGAGGGAGTAAGCGAGGGAGACAGAGGCAGAGGAGGAGGGGAGAGAAAGCAGGTGAGGATGAGAGGGGAAGAGGGAGAGGGAGGGAGGGAAGAGAGAGAAGGGGGAGGGAAGGAAGGAGTGTGAGAGAGAGAATTTTAGCTTCTTTGGGCAAAACAGACAGAGAAAAGTCTTCCTAGAATTATTCAGCTCAAATCGGATTTCCATGTGAATCAGAACATTCCTGCTTGGGAGAACCAAGCCTGGTGGCGCAGCAGACTAATAGCCTGTTATTAACATTCAGCTGCCTGCAATTACTGCTAGTTCGAATCTCGCCAGACTCAAGGTTGACTCAGCCTTCCATCCTTTCTAAGGTAGGTAAATTGAGGACCCGGTTTGTGGGGGCAATAAGCTGACTTTGTATAAATACACAAAAGGATGAAGGCTATTGCTTAACGCATTGTAAGCCGCCCTGAGTCTCCGGAGAAGGGCGGCATATAAATCAAATTAAAAAAAAAAAAAAACCAGCCAAGAAACTGAATTCAGACATGAGGAGTCAGCAAGGAGAAGCCCTGTGTTCCCTGATTAGCATTACAATACTGGAACACAACTCAGGATTAAGCAATTTATGGCACCTCGGTTACAACACCGTGTTTTGAACCACGTCCAAGAGGGGTTGTCGGTTGTGCAGAGTTGGCACGCCCTTTCCCCAACCCGCCTCACCTTTACATAAATCCGATGCAGTCACTGCTTCACCTCGTTCAGAATAAAACATTCACATCTAGAAAGGGGGAGCACGAAATCACCTTCTTCCCTCTCGCTTCCCTCACCCTTCCAAGACTCAAGATTAAAAATAGCACCGAATACAGGTGGGCAAATTTTCCTGCTGGATAAATGCTACCCGTTTGCAAATGTGTGCTTGCACCTGCGGCAATATGCATACCTGTCGAAACGCAGGTAGATGTACACCGATATACACACACCTACGTTCCACCGAGACGTCCTTGCCTAAAGAAGAAGATGCATTTTCAGATTCTCTGCACCTGGAAAACACCTGGCCTTCGTTGCGCTAATTAACTGTGGAAGATTGGGAGAGCAAAATTGGAGAACACACAGGAATGGAAAAATCGACTCTGTCTATATATTGTCACGCTCCAACCCCACTCCCCAAAAAAGACATATTGAAGTTCTTCTAAGCAATTCCTTTAATGTTCTTCACCGAAAGACAGAATCTTGCCAAGCTAAAGCAACTCTTTGCACCATTAAAGATATTCTCCAGGAACTTCTAAAGAGGAGGA
Source organism: Pantherophis guttatus (assembly GCF_029531705.1). The sequence continues at coordinate 5,895,804 of NW_026844077.1, read as the reverse complement.
GCCTTAGTTCTCTTCCTCCCAACCGAATTATCTAAACTTTGCTGTCTCTTGGTCCTCTGGAATGCAGCCCCTCCCTCCTGGGAATCCAGACCACAATCCGCTACAATATTCACAGCAGAATTCCTACCAAAGTCAAGCAAGAATACTTCCGTTATGTACAGGGAGTTCTCGACTTATGACCATTCGTTTACTGACAAAGGCACTGAAAAAAAATGACTCTCCCTTTTTAAAAATAAAAATAAAAATAAGCATCATTATAAGAGTCGAGGTGGCGCAGTGGTTAGAGTGCAGCACTGCAGGCTACTTCACCTGACTGCTAGCTGCAGTTCGGCAGTTCAAATCTACCCAGGCTCATGGTTGACTCAGCCTTCCATCCTTCCGAGGTCGGTAAAATGAGGACCCAGATTGTTGAGGGCAATAGGCCGACACTGTAAACCGCTTAGAGAGGGCTGTATAAGCACTATGAAGCGGTATCAGGGGTGGGTTCTAAATTTTTTTACTACTGGTTCTGTGGGCGTGGCTTATTTTGTGGGTGTGGCTTGGAGGTCATGTGACCAGGTGGGCATGGTTAGCTGGTCAGAGTCATTTCTGGAAGGTCCTCGCACTTACGACCAGTCCTCGCACTTACGACCCGACTCATTTGTTTGCTTTTAACACTGATCAGCTGTAGGGCGGCCCTTTGAAGCCCCGCGGCAAGAGTTTAAACAGTTTTTTTTCCCTCTAGTCATCAGCTGGGACTCAGGAGCCAGCAATAGATTGGGGGTGGGACCAAATAAAAGGTAAGAATAATGTGGGGGGTGGGGGGGTGGGAGGGCAGGGGGGGAGAACCGGTTCGGTGACATCATATCATCATCGCTACTGGCTCGGCCGAACCGGACTGAACCGGGAGGAACCCACCACTGAGTGGTATATAAGTCTATTGCTATTGCTATCAGTTTGCTAGCCATTCTTCTTGCATCCTGCAACAGGTTTGATTGATGGAGATGGAAGGGAGGAAGCAGCTGGCAATCAATTTAGCAGCAACCCTTCCTCACCCTTGTCCATGGTACTTTTCAGAAGAGTTTCAAAAGATCACGGAACACAATGAACCATCGAAGGTCAGCTTTGTTCAAACACCCTTGCTCTAAGGCAAGGCAAAGGCCCAGGAAAGCACGCCAACAAAAAAAAAAAAAAACGATTTCAAAACCATTATCCAAGTTGACATCGGCAATATATTTTCTTCCTGAGTTCCAAATATATACCCTTCTTTGGCATTCTCTGTATTTCAAAAACATATTAGTACTTTGTAGCTCTAAAGTTCACAGGGAAGCCCCACAAATACTGGCCTCACAAGGCGTCCTCTCTGGATAGGAAGATAGAGTTTGCCCCGCTTAAGAAATGAAGTTCTACCAGCTCATACCTTGAAGGTGGCAGTGGGATTCAAATAATTTAACAGCTGGTTCTCTGCCCTAATGACCAGCTGGGTGGGCGTAGCCATGGTGGGCGTGGCCAGGGATGTGACAGGCAGCATTTGGCCTGTTGTGGCTCCATTACCTGTATCATCGGCAGGAGAGGACTCCGAGAGTGAAGGAGAGGAGTTGGCAAGGCCTCCCTCTCCAGGACCCTCCTCTCTGGCAATGCCTTCCGTGTCCACCGAAGGGCAAGAGATAGGGCCGGGGCCAAGCACGTCCACGCAGCCACAGATGGACAGTGATGAGGGTAATGAGTCTTGGCTGGATCCACGCCAGCGTCGCAGAGATAAGCATGCACAACAGAAGAAAAGGCGTGCCCGAGATTAGGCTGAGTCACTGGACCACACCCCACAGGATATAAAAGGGAGCGTGGTGGCCAGTCAAACCTTGTGACGAACAAAGATGAAAGCTTCCACGCCATTCTGGATTGCCGGACTTTTGCTATAGACTTTGCTGGATTATCTCTGGACTTGATTGACTCCATAATTATTGAGCTGTTTCTTTTGATGTACCAGAAGTGGGGAGAAGTTATCTCTCCTCTTTGTAAATAATAAACTCTTGACAGGCAGCCACTAGGTTGTTCCAAGTTCCGTTATCATAAGGAAAAGGATTTTGCCGGCTGGTTTGGTCTTTAACTCTTGAATGTCTGTTGGTGTGTGTGTGTATGGTTGGGGACAGAACATGGCCTCCTGCACACCCCTGGAGCAAAAATGGGCTGCAGGGAGGGACGCGCCACACCCCGCACCCCATTTTGCGCCTAGGAGGCCTCCCTGAAGTCTCATGGGAGCAAAAATGGGTCACAGGGGGCACTGAAACTGCCACACCCTGTTTTGGGCCTAGGAGGCCTCCCTACACTTACCTGGGAGCCAAAATGGGGACTCCTGGAAGGGTGGGGCAGGGCCAGACAGCAATTTAACTACTGGTTCACTTGAACTGGCCCGAACCGGCTGAATCCCACCATTGCTTGGAGGTCACCTTAAGAAGGCTGACATATCTGGACTGCAAATTTGCTATCCAAGGCTGGTTGATGGCAATTTTTCAGAACCTCTGTGCTCACAACTGGTAGGCTTATGGGTGGAGTCCACGGTGCTCTCTAACCTTGGCTGTATTCTTGTGGACGTTTCATTACCCAACTAGGCAACATCATCAGTGCTAAATGTCTTTGGAGATTCTCAGTCATGCAGGTCATGGTTGTCCCAAAGGTGTTTTTCAAAAGGCAACCAGACTTTCTTTTTTTCCCTTGAAGATGTTTCACTTCTCATCCAAGAAGCTTCATTAGTTCTGGCTGAATGGTGGGGAATGGAAGGATTTACATTCCTTGAAGCTTCTTGGATGAAAAGTGAAACATCTTCAAGGAAAAAATAAAACCAAGTCCAGTTGCCTTTTGAAAAGCACTTTTGGGACAATCTTCAGTGCTAGAAGGGAATGGGGTTTATTTTTATTTTATTTTATTAGTTCGATTTATATGCCACCCTTCTCTGGAGACTCAGGGCGGCTTACAATGCATTAAGCAACAGCCTTCATACTTTTGTATATACCTGCTTAGTAGGGCTTTTTTGCCCCCCCTCCCCCAGCAGTGTTCTATTTTATTCAAAGTCAGCTTATTGCCCCCACAATCCAGGTCCTCATTTTACCTACCTTGGAAGGATGGAAGCCTGAGTCAACCTTGAACCTGGTGACAATTGAACTCGCAGTAATTGCAGGCAACTGGCAGCTAAGTGCTACTTTAACAGCAGTTTAGTCTGCTGCGCCACCAAGGGTCTTCAGAGTGGAAGAGTGGAAGAGAAGGAGAAGAGATGATGACGATGACGACGACGATGATGATGATGATGACGAGGACAATGACAATGACAATGACAAGGAGGAGGAGGAGGAGGAGGAGGAGGAGGAGGACTGTGGGTTCCAGGTTGCTCTCTGAGGTTCATTGTTTTCTTGCAGAAAACAAATCCCAGAAGTGTTGTCCAGAATGAAAAATAGAAGGTCTCAGAAAGTGCTAGAAAATCATTATTCCCAAACATAGTTGGATTCATGTAGTCACCAGGTATCAAGCCAAGTTCAAAGGGGTCCATCATTTAGGATCGTGAGGTCTGAAACATCTATTTGAGATAACCCCTGGTGAACAGGTCCACACTGGCCTATAATGGAGGAAGACCATATACTGGTATACTGGTTCCATTTTATTCTATTCTATATAATAAAGAATAATTGGGCTAGAAGGGACCTTAGGAATCTTACAGTCCATGCCCTGATCAAGCAGGAGAACCTATACCATTCTAGATCTCTTTAGAGATTAAAGAGAGATCTTTAATGACCTTCCACCTCTTACTTCTTGTCCTATCCTCAGGAAGTTTGAAAAATAGGCTGATACTTCTCTGTGACAGTCCATCAAGGACCAGAAGACAGCTATCATGCCACCCCTAGTCCTTCTCTTCATTAGACTGGACATATCCAGTTCGCTCAATTGTTTTTCATATGGTTGACTAGGTTCTCCTTCCCCAGAGATCTATTGCATTGAGTGGTTCATATTAGGATCTTCCTAGGCAGAGGTGAGGGACGTGGTGGCTCAGTGGCTAAGATGCTGAGTCTGTCGATTGAAAGGTCAGCAGTTCAACAGTTCGAATCCCTAGTGCCGCGTAATGGGGTGAGCTCCCGTTACTTGTCCTAGCTTCTGCTAACCTAGCAGTTCGAAAGCACATTAAAAAAACATGCAAGTAGAAAAATAGGAACCATCTCTGGTGGGAAGGTAATAGCGCTTGGTGCACCTTTGGCATTCAGTCATGCTGGCCACATGACCACGGAGACAGCACTGGCTGTTTGTCTTTGAAACGGAGATGAGCACCACCCCCTAGAGTCACGAACGACTAGCACATATGTGTGAGGGGAACCTTTACCTTTACTTTTAGGCAGAGGTGATATTCAGTTGGTTCGTACCAGTTCAGGAAAACTGGTATCAATGACTGCAGGTGGGCGCCCACACCCATCCTGGCATAATACCATCCTATTAGCCACATTTTTGAAGCCAGGCACATGTGCAGAAGGTGAGTGCGTGAGCAAAGTGCATGCACAAAAGGTGCACACTTGCACAAAGTTGTTGTGGTCCGCCAGCAGCCTGCAGAGAGGCAGAGGAACAGGAGGAGCCTGTTCCTAGTGCACGCATGCGCAGAGCTGCCAGAAGGCAAGAGCAGCTAAAGCAAAAGGGACAACTCCGGAGTAAGGCCAGGAGATGATTGGCCCCTCCCATAAGACTTAAGAGAGAAACAAAGGCACCTGGGCCTTTTGCACGAAAGCAACGTTGCCAACTCTGTTTCCAGTCAGCATCTCTTGTTTGATTCTGAACTTTGTGGGGCTTTGCCAAGTAAGGGTATCAAAGAAGATAAAGGTTGGTGATTATTCTGAAGGACTTCTTCCGAAGGACTTGTTTTGCAACTAATTGGGACTCAGCTGGGAATGAACGTAATTCTCAGCTGTTACAATAAAATAGATTTTTGGGGGACTAATTGTGTCTTGTAATGACTCAGTAAGCCTAGGTCACAACAGAAGTGAGCATACACGCAGGCGATGAACCGTTGGTAAGAATATATGAAACCCACTGCTGTTTCTAAGCAATGGACTAAAATAAGAAGCTTTGGTTCACCCATCTCTCTTCAAATCACGGAAGACTTATTTGATACTCCTCCTCAGTCTATTTTAGGTCTCCTGACTGAACCCAGGAGGGCAATGGAGAAGCACATTACGCAGTGGCTCAAACTGGCATAATGGCCATCCTGTTCCTTCGCTTCCCGGCGAGGGGTTGAATGAGCAATTTAATATCCTGCTTCTTTGCTACCTTCTTTAAAGCAAAAGCTTTAAGAAAGGGATGGAATTGTTGACTATCTGGAATGAGCTCCCCCCGGAGATACGGAGGATCCCGGATCTACGCACTTTCCGCCGCGCTCTTAAAACCTTTTTATTCCATCAGGCTGGCCTGGCCTAATTTTTCCCTTTTTCCCTTTTAAAACACAAATTTTAATTGGTTTTAATTTATTGGGGTGTTTTAAATTTGTCTTCGGCCAATTGTCTAATTCGGTTTTATTCTGTTTTTAAATTTTGTATTTATGTGTTTTTATCTTGTGGCTGTTCACCGCCCTGAGTCCTTTGTGAGTAGGGCGGTATAAAAATAAAATAAAATAAAATAAAATAATAAAATAAAATAAAATAAAATAAAATAATAAAATAAAATAATAAAATAAATAAAATAAAATAAAATAAACTCATAGCCAGCCCCAACAGGCAATCCTTGAAGCTGATTTTGGCTCTGCTTCCAACAGTCTTCCTCTCCCCAGAAGTTGCTTTTCTCCCCGCAAAGACATAAGTCCCAGTGGTGAAATCCATTTTTTTTTTACCTACTGGTTCTGTGGGCGTGGCTTGGTGGGCATGGGCGTGGCTTGGTGGCTTGGTGGGCGTAGCTTGGTGGGCATGGTAGAGGAAGGATACTGCAAAATCTCCATTCCCATCCCATTCCAGGGAAAGGAGACTGCAAACTTCCCATTCCCTCCCCACTCCTGAGGGAAGGATATTGCAAAATCTCCATTCCCACCCTACGCCAGGGGAAGGATACTGCAAAATCTCCATTCCCATCCCATTCCAGGGGAAGGAAACTGCAAAATTCCCATTCCCTCCCCACTCCTGAGGGAAGGATATTGCAAAATCTCCATTCCTACCCCACTCCAGGGGAAGGATACTGCAAAATCTCCATTCCCACCCCACTCTGGAGCCAGCCAAAGGTGGTAACATTTGCTTGTTACTTCCATTAGTAGCCTGAAAATTGCAATTGATGCATCTCAAAGCCACATCTTTCTCTCTGCTCTTGTCCTGATCCTCTGGAATCAGAATCTTACGTTGACAAATGGCTGAGGCACGCACATCGCGGCCGGATAGACCTAACTATCCGATGTCTCCTACATGTGTGTAAATGCCTGAGGCTTTCCTCCAAACATCGCAATAAAGATTCTACCCCTTCACCAAATTCGTGCACCTGTCACGGTGACGCGACTTAGGAAAAAAGCAAACTAGTTTAAGCTAATCAGGCCGATCGCTTTAATGGTGCATTTCGTCAGAAATGAAATTTGGCAGACTGTAGAAAGGACAGCCGAGGAATAGAGGCCGACTGAAGTTTTTCTCCTTTGCATCCCATTTCTAGAAGATAGCAGAACAAATCTGGCATTTTATTTTATATTTCCGGTCCAGAAAACATAAAAACCTGGCTGGAGTAGTCACACATTTGCAAATAGGATTTCCCCCCCCCCCACCAATGGTTGTCTTAGACTCCTCCAGCAATTTGTATTCTTCTGGGAGGGCATCAATATTGGCTTGCCCTCCCTCCAAATATTCTCCTCCTCTCCTTCCTTTATATAGATTTCTGTTAATGGACATGCATGGATATTTGCATATTTGCATATATACATATATACACACACACATATATATACATACATACATATACATGCATATACATATACACACACAAATACACTCATAGTGAGTGTATGTATGTGTATGTAATATTTATATCTATATAGTTGTGTGTGTGTGGCAGTGGTGGGTTCCTCCCGGTTCGGTCCCGTTCGGCCGAGCCGGTAGCGGTGACGATATGACGTCACCGAACCGGTTCTCCCCCCCGCCCTCCCACCCCCCCACCCCCCCACGTTATTCTTACCTTTTATTTGGTCCCACCCCCAATCTATTGCTGCCTCCTGAGTCCCAGCTGATGACTAGAGGGAAAAAAACTGTTTAAACTCTTGCTGTGGGGCTTCAAAGGGCCGCCCTACAGCTGATCAGTGTTAAAAGCAAACAAATGAGTCGGGTCGTAAGTGCGAGGACTGGTCGTAAGTGCGAGGACCTTCCAGAAACGACTCTGACCAGCTAGCCACACCCACCTAGTCACATGACCTCCAAGCCACACCCACAAAATAAGCCACGCCCACAGAACCGGTAGTAAAAAAATTGAAAACCCACCCCTGGTGTGTGGGTATATACCAGTGGTGGGTTCCCCCCGGTTCGGACTGGTTCGCAAGAACTGGTAGTAAAACTGAAGGGAGGCCCCGCCCACTGACCTGGATGTCGTCATTGGCGATCTGCACATGTGCAGAAGCTACTATCATTGCAAATTGGTATTAAAGGTAAGTAGAACCCACCCCTGGTATATAACAGTGGTGTGTTGTCCCCGGTTCGCACTGGTTCTATAGAACCAGTAGTAAAACTGGCAGGAGGTGCCGCCCACCAACCCCTAAGTCATCAAAACGCTTCTGCGCATGTGCAGGAGAGCACGCGCGTGGCCCCGCTGCAAACTGGTAGTAAAGGTAAGTAGAACCCACCCTTGGTATACACACAAACATACTGCATCCAGTTTTGGTCACCATATTATAAAAAAGAAGTTGAGACTCTAGACTCTAGGCTAAAACAAACGATGAACGGTTGCAGGGACTGGGCCTGGTTAGTCTAGTGAAGAGAAGGACCAGGGGAGACAGGATAGCAGGTTTCCAATATCTGAGGGGCTGCCAACAGAGAGGAGGAGGGTCAAGCTATTTTCCAAGGCACCTGAAGGCCAGACAAGGAATAACGGATGGAAACTGATGAAGGAGTGATTCAACCTAGAAATAAGGAGAAATTTCCTGACAGTGAGAACAATCAACCGATGGAACAGAAGTTGTGGGAACTTCATCACTGGAGGCTTTCAAGAAGAGACTGGACTGCCATCTGTCAGAAATGGTGTAGGGTCTCCTGCTTGGGTTGGAGTAGAAGACCTCCAAGGTCCCTTCCAACTCTGTTATTCTTTTATTTTGTTATATATACTGGTGTCAGCGGTGGGTTTCACATTTTGTTACCACCGGTTTGCCGTGCGCGTGTGCGCTCGCTTTGTGCATGCACCTTCCGGCCATCCACTTTGCTCATGTGCCCACCTTCCGCATATGTGCCTGGCCTCAAAAATGTGCCTAAATAGGACGGCATAGAGCTGGGGGGGTGGGGGGAAAGGGGGGTGGGAGGGCATGGAGGGGGCAGGCCCACCCATGATTTCTGCTACTGGTTCGCCTGAACTGGTCCGAACCGGCTGAATACTACTTCTGACTGGTGTGTATATACAAACTTTCTCTCTCTCTCTCTCTCTCTCTCTCTCTCTCTCTCTCTCTCCCTCCCTCCCTCCCTCCCTCCCTCCCTCTCTCTCTCTCTCTCTCTCTGCCTGTCTCTCTGTCTCTGTCTCTGTTTCTGTTTCTGTCTCTCTCTCTCTCACACACAGAGTATTGTACATAGGCATGCTTCCACATTCATATCTCTGAGAAGCAGACTTGAAGGGAGACTTTAAAATAGGAAATTGAAAGCTTTGTACTTGGCCAAGATAGGACAGTCTCTGCTACCCGCTACCTTAATACATTCGGTTCCTCCTCTTGCTGAGTTTTCTGTTTAATTGAGGTGGCGACGGGAAGGGAAAAAAGAATGCGTGATAGTACCATCAAGTCACCAGCCTAATCTCCGCTTGCAAGTTTGCACAGAAGGATCTTAATCCCTCAAACACATCTCTAATCCTTTCCTCTCCTTCCATAATTGAGTTTCTTTTTGAATCATTAGGAATAAATCAAACTCATCATATCCAGGGGAGTTAAAAGGCAGTGTCATCAATGTTTACTTACGTCTCAAAGAAGCAGGTGAATTAAAATCTTCTCCGGGTTCATCTCAACTTCTGGTGACTTCATGAATACGTCTGGGTGAAGGGTATTAACAATTATATGGAAGTGATTTGCCCTTGCCTTCTTTAAAGTTTCTTTTCTTTTTTTTTTTAAATGATTTCTCAGTGCAGCCTACAGAACTGGAATTTCCTTGTGGCTTTTCATCAAAGTATTGTCCAGTTTAAACTCGGGGTTTGGGGTGGAGTGAGAGCCACATCAGTCAAGGTTACTCAGGGTTATTCCCCACAGATCTTAGACAATTGAAAAAGGGCTCTCAGTTCTCTAAAAGATAAATGCAAATTATATTCAAAAAGAATACTTAGGGACTCGCAGCTCCTCTCTGCTGCTCGTAAAAGCAGCCTCATCTTGGAGTACCCCATGGCTCTGTTTTAGGCCCAGTACTCTTCAACATCTTCATCAATGATTTGGACGAGGGGATAGATGGGGAACTCATCAAATTTGCACATGACACCAAGCTGGCAGGAATAGCCAACACTCCAGAAGATAGGCTCAAGATACATAAGGATCTTGGTGGACTTGAACATTGGGCGCTATCTAACAAAATGAAATTCAACGGTGAAAAAAAGGAAGGTTCTACATTTAGGCAAGAAGAACAAAATGCACAGGTACAGTATATGTGGTACCTCGCTCAATAGTAGTAACTGTGAGCGGGATCTTGGAGTCCTAGTGGACAACCATTTAAATATGAGCCAGCTGTGTGCAGCAGCTGCCAAAAAAGCCAACACAGTTCTAGGCTGCATTAACAGAGGGATAGAATCAAGATCACGTGAAGTGTTAAGACCACTTTATAATGCCTTGGTAATTCCACAAGTGGAATCCTGCATTCAGTTTTGGTCGACACGATGTAAAACAAGATGTTGAGACTCTAGAAAGTGTGCAGAGAAGAGCAACAAAGATGATTAGGAGGCTGCAGGATAAAACTTCATTCCAGCTGCCCGCCCCCGTCCCCCTCCCTTCTGGGGACTACCTTAAAGGGACAGGCTGCAGCAGCTCCATTCTGAATGGAGGGAGAAGAGTTAACATTCTCTCTGCTGCATTTAATTTTCAATTCTGTGGAATATTGAGCAGCCAGAAGAGGTGAGTGGCGACAGGCTAGGTGTGGGTGAGGCCAACGAGGGGTGATTACTACCAGTTCAGTGAACCGATACCAATAATCCCTAGCGGTTCTCCCGAACCGGTCCAAACCGGTTGGATTTCACCCTTGGCTTAAGGTTAGCAGATCTCCAAAATAACCTAGGATTCAAAGTCTGTTCTACCAATTTTATTCCTTACCTCCAATAGGGCTTATGTTGTAAATCCAGGGAGGGTTAACCTTTCCAAATCAAATTTTTCTTTATTTTCTTTATTTTTTAAATTTTTATACCGTCCCCTCTCCCGAAGGACTCGGAGCGGTGAACAGCCAAAATTAAAAAACGTGCAATATAAACATTAAAATAGTATAAAACAAAATTAAATTTATCTTTGGCTTCCCCCAATTACCCATAAAATTCACCAATTAAAATTTTTTTTAACCCAGCCCGGCTTGCTGAAATAAAAAAGTCTTCAGGGCCTGGCGAAAGGTACAGAGGTCCGGGATCAGTCATATCCCTGCGGGTAGCTCATTCCAGAGGGCGGGTGCCCCCACAGAGAAGGCTCTTCCCCGGGGGGGTCGCCAGCTGACATTGCCTGACCGACGGCACCCTGAGGAGACCCTCTCTGTGGGAGCGTATTGGCCGGTGGGAGGTTATCAGTGGCAGAAAGTGGTCTCATAAATAACCAGGCCTTAAGCCATGGAGCACTTTGAAGATGAGAACCAACACCTTGAAGCGCACCCGGAAGACCACTGGAAGCCAATGCAGCTCGCGCAGGAGAGGTGTCACGTGGGAGCGCCATGTTGCCCCCATAAGTACTCGCACGGCCACATTCTGCACCAGCTGGAGCCTCCGAGTGCTCCTCAAGGGGAGCCCCATGTAGAGAGCATTACAGTAGTCCAATAAATCAAACCTTTATTGTCAATGCGCAACATGTGTACAATGAAATTGAATGAGCCTCTCTTGGTGCAGCCCCACCCCCCATCCCCCGCCCCTGAAACACAGAAAACATCTCAATAACTCAATAAATAAGATAAAAGGAAATCCCTAAACCCAAATAAATAATAACTAGCATACATTCCCATATACATATAGGTATATAACATTATATTACACCCAGGCAGAGGTGGGTTTCAGCAGGTTCTGACCAGTCCTGGAGAACCGGTAGCGGAAATTTTGAGTAGTTCTGGAGAACCGATAGTAAAAATTCTGACTGGCCCCGCCCCCATCTATTCTCTGCCTCTTGAGTCCCAGCTGATCGGGAGGAAATGGGGATTTTGCAGTAACCTTCCCCTGGAGTGGGGAGGGAATGGAGATTTTACAGGATCCTTCCCCTGCCATGCCCACCAAGCCACGCCCACAGAACCAGTAGTAAAAAATTTTGAAACCCATTACTGCACCCAGGATTGTATTCACTTACTTTCCCTATCGGTTCACAAATGTGTATTTGTGTGTGAGTGCACGAGCTTACTTCGCTCACATGCGCCCTGTCCACGCGTGCCCCCAGCCTTCCATTCATGTGCTTTGCAGGTGTGCATGCCTTCCGTGCATGCACCCAGTCTCAGAAACATGCTTAAATAGGATGGCATAGAGCCGGAGTGGGTGAGGAGGTGGGCAGGCCCACCCACGATTTCCGTTACCGATTCAGGTGAATCGGTCCGAACCGGCTATATACCACCTCTGATTATTCCGGTGTAAACATGTTGCATGTTATGCTGGCCCTGTAAGTCTATCATATTAAACCTGATTGTGGTGTTATGTTGCGTTCAGAAGTCTGATGGCCCACAGATCAAATCTATTTTTCAGCCTGTTCGTTCAGCTGGCTATGCTTCTATATCTCCAGCCCGATGGTAGGAGAGTAAAGAAGTGTTGACCAGGGTGTGAATCATCCCTGAGGATTTTTTCCCCCTCACTCCCAGCCCACTCAGACCTGGCTCTGAGTACATGCAAATTTAATTTAAAGAGTGCTGATTGCAAAAATAAAGGGTTTTTTTAATATGTCTAGCCTTGATAATAGGGATGAAAAATTCTATCAGGGGAAATCAGTGAAACAATGCAACGTTGGAAAAGATAAATCTGAGAAGTATTTCAAGTTTTACTCTTCCATGCCATCTCTCGGACCAATGATTCCTCTAGTCCACTCATAAAGCGTTTCAGATGTCTGAATGCATCTCATAGACTTTCCACCTCTGACATTAAACAGATCCAAAGGAAGAGATAGGCAGCCTATTTGGTGCAGAGGTGATGGCGTCAGTTTAAAACTGGGAAACCGTGAGTTCTAGTTCTGCTTTAGGTATGAAAGATGGCTGGTTGATTTTGAGCCAATTACCAGGAGACTATTGGTCCCATTTTAGGCATGAAAGCTAGCTGGTTGATTTTGGGCCAATCAGCAGGAGACCGTGAGTTCTAGTTCCGCTTTAGGTATGAAAGACGGTGGATGATTTTGGGCCAATCAGCAGGAGACTGTGAGTTCTAGTTCTGCTTTAGGTATAAAAGATGGCTGGTTGATTTTGGGCCAATCAGCAGGAGACCGTGAGTTCTAGTTGCGCTTTAGGTATGAAAGACGGTTGGATTGATTTTGGGCCAATCAGCAGGAGACCGCAGTGGGTTCTAACCAGTGTTACTACTGGTTCGCTTCACCCTGTTTTAGGAGGGGGGAAAGTGCATCTTATACTCTGAAAAATACGGTAATCGTCTTTAAGGATGATGGAACAAAGTTTGTGGAAGAATTGGTCAGGATTCCTTGTTTTTCTCGTGTCTGCATTTGAAGGATGGATTAAACTGGACTCAAGAGGTCCCAGATCTTTCTTTTTTAGCTGTGTAAAATTGTAAATAACTTAGCTCAATGTAAGAAATACTGGTTCTATTTTTATTGTACAATTACACTGTTGGAATCCTTTCCGTCTGAAAGGATCTCTCTCACCCCTCAGCTTCACAATCGGAGAAACTAGGGAAAGTGTCTCCTGAGAGGTTTACTAAGCCCACATTCCTATTATGGTATAGAAGACAGGAGATAATGGACAGAGATGCAAACTGCTGAAGAAGCCACAATGCAGGACCACGAATGACAAGATTAAATGTGGCACTTCAAATTATTAAAGGTTCTCTTCACCACTTACAGTCAATCAAAGTTAAATCAGAAATAGTCGAGGCCATGGAGAAGAGAATGGAGATAAAGTACAGAGAGTGAAGTACATAAAGTACATGGTTAGAAGAAGGATCCAGAATAAAGGTGAATAAGAGAATTTGATGCAAAAGATGTTCTTATTTTCATGAATATGCTGGAGGGGTACACAGGCAGTGGTGGGATTCAGCCGGTTCGGGCTGGTTCAGGCAAACCAGCTGGCTGGCCCCTCCCGTCCCCTCCCCTTCCAGGAGTCCCCACACAACTCATTTTGGCTCTCAGGTAAGTGCAGGGAGGACTACTAAGCCCAAAATGGAGCACGGGGGAGGGGTTGTGGTCCGCCCCCTCCCCCACGGCCCATTTTTGCTCCCAGGAGGCTGCAGGGAGGCCTACTAGGCCCAAAACGGGGCACTGGGGGTGCGGCCCATTTTTTCTCCCGGGGGGTGCAGGAGGCCGAGTGCTGCCTGTCACATCCCTGGTCACACCCACCATGGCCACACCACCCAGCCGGTCATTAGAGCAGAGAACCGGTAGTTAAATTATTTAAATTATGTTCAATTATGAATTCTACCACTGTACACAGGATACCTCAGATGTCCAGTTGTACTTTTCTAACTAGAAAAGACCGTAATTGTCTAGGCATTGGGATGTGGGAAGAAATATCCATCTGGTTTCCAGTTCCAAGCTGGGAGAAAGACACTGGAAACATGGAGACTGGTTGGAAAGATGGTTTATTGATGAAGCAGAACCACATGGTGGTTTGTGGTTCTGGGCAGCTGACAAAATGGAGTTGAGAGTGTGGCGGGGGTATACTTTTTTTTTGAGCTTCCTGTTCCTGTGCAAGAACATGTATTCTATTGGCTGTTGTCAGATTCCCATGGGGTCATGTAGAGGTCATAGCTGGCTCTATAGGCAAAAGAGGAAATGCTAATCCTAGGTCAGCTAATTTTGTCAACCTTTTGTTTGTTGCTTATCTGGAGTTTCTGTCTGACCCAGTCTTTCTGAATGGATTACCAAATCTGCATTTCTCAAAGCTGGCTTCCTCAGTATCTGTAGGAGGCTATTAAGAAAGACTGAGTGTTTCCTGCCTCTAAAAAAACATGTTTCTTCATTTCTCATTTAAGGAAATATAATATTCTGCCTTTTTTTAACATTCCTCAAAATATTTCATTCTTCTGGGAGGGTGGGTGCTAACTTTCTACAGGGATAATATCTTAACTTCCATAGCAAGAGGGTCAAAGGATCTTAACCTATGGATTATGCAACAACAGCAATAATAAGGGGTCCTTGGTACTTTCCGAGGTTGGTTGTTTTCTTGCAGACGTTTCATTACCAAAGTAGGTAACATCATCAATGCTAGCTCTAACCCAAACTTACGATGTTCCCTAGTTTGGTAATGAAACATCTGCATAAAAAACAACCAAGCTCAGAGAGCACCAAGGACCCCTCATTTCAATCCTGAGCTACAAATAAAACAATATAATATTTAGAATTTTATTGGACTCCATTACATTCATGTAGAAAGCTATTGTCTAGTATTTTGTTGGGGATGTAATAAGGATGATACCTCTTTAAAACACACGTTTTTACATTGTCCTATAATGACTAAGTTTGGAGAGAAAGTAGTGGACTATATAAATATGGGTGATAAAAAGTAAATATTTTCAGAGGACAATATTCTCTTGCATTATAAACTTGGTACATGGAATCTAACAACAAGACAACAACACAAATGGATCCTCTGTGCCCTCATTAAAGCTGAAAGACTGATCTTGCAACGTTGGAATGATAAATGTTATGGCCCCATTGATTCAATGGATTGAAAACCTTGCTACTTATGAGTGAATTGCCTCTTGATGTAGACTCTGTAGAGATAAATATAAGAAACTATGGAAGTCATTTATACAAAGAACACTAGGCTAAAAAACCATGATAGTTATATAAGCATACACACACATACACACACATATATGCACATAAAAGTAATGTAGATGTGTCCAATTGTGTCCGATTCAAGGGGCAGTGTACATCTCTGTTTCTTAGCCGAGGGAGTCAGCATCGTCTGAAGACACTTCCATGGTCATGTGAGCAGCATGACTATATGCCAAAGGCGCATGGAACGCCGTTACCTTCCCACCAAAGTGGTCCCTATTTTTCTACTTGCATTTTTTATGTGGTTTTGAACTGTTAGGTTGGCAGAAGCTGGGACAAGTAACGGGAGCTCACCCCGTTACGCGGCACTAGGGATTCGAACCGCTGAACTGCCGACCTTTCGATCGACAAGCTCAGCATCTTAGCCACTGAGCCAGCGGCTAATGGGTGGAGCTCATCAGATAGAGATGGAAATAAAGTGGAATTTCTTACTAAGAATGATTAATCAATGGGACAACTTGCCTTCTGGAATTGTTGGTGCTGGTGCAGAAGCTGGAGTGAGTAACAGGAACTCACCCTATCGCATGGTGGTTGGGTCTCAAACCAGGGCTGTCGCATTTCCAACTGACAAGCTTAGCTTCTTAACCACTGAGCCATCACACCCCCAGATATACATATATAGACCCACACACATAACACACACACACACACACACACACACACACTTGAAAAATATGATATTAGATAATGAGAATTGTAATTACGAATGAAGGTGAATATACATGTCCCAGGATAATGGTGCAGGAGCCAATCTGGGTCGGTCAAGAGGACCAGAGGTTTTGTCTTCTCAGCTTTACAGACTCTGCTGGAGCCCATCTTCAGAGAACTTCCTTCTAGAGCTGTGATGGCGAACCTATGGCACGCTTGCCACAGGTGGCATGGAGCGCCCTCTCTGTGGGCACGTGAGCTGTCGCCCCAGTTCAGCTCCACCGTGCATGCACACGTGCCTCCCGCTGGCCAGCTGGTCGCTGGGTCTCTGCTGTGCATGTGCAGGGGCGTGGTGTGTAGGGGGCGCATGTGCATGTGTGGGGGGCACGTGCAGGGGGCATGTGCCCATGTGCAGGGGGGTAGGGCATGGGAAGGGGCACACGGGGGGGTGCACACATGTGTGCGGCCCGTGGGCGCATTGCATTTTGGGGGTTCGTGCACACGCAATTTGGGCACTCGGTTTGGAAAAGGTTAGCCATCACTGCTCTAGAGACAGGTTCCCTGAGGATGGGCTTCAACACGAGTGTGAAAGCTCAGCAGACAAAACGCCTGGTCCCGGTGACTGAACCAGATTGGATCCTGCCAAATTGTAATTGTTTATTGTTCTAACAACATAGTTATTTATTCATTTATAAGATTTTTATCCCACCTTTATTACTTTAGAAGTCACCAAAGGCAGCACACACACCTAATACTCCTTCCTCGTCCTCTTTTCCCCACAATAACAACTCTGTGAGGTGGGTTGGGCGGAGAGAGAGGGACACGCCCAAAGTCACCCAGCTGGTTTTCAGGCCTAGGACAGTACTAGAACTCACCACCTCCTGGTGATTGGCCTAAAGTCACCCAGCTGGTTTTCAGGCCTAGGACAGCACTAGAACTCACTATCTCCTGGTGATTGGCCTAAAGTCACCCAGCTGGCTTTCATGCCTGGGACAGCACTAGAACTCACTATCACCTGGTGATTGGCCTAAAGTCACCCAGCTGGCTTTCATGTCTAGGACAGCACTAGAATTCACCATCTCCTAGTAATTGGTACCAAATCACCCAGCCAGCCTTCATATCTAAGGCAGCACTAGAATTCACAGTCTCCTGATGATTGGCCCAAAGTCACTCATCTGGCTTTAATGCGTACGGTGAACTACAACTCACCATCTCCTGGTTTCTAGGCCAGTACCTTCACTACTATACCAAACTGGCTCCTATTATATATTTGTTCCTATATTATTCTCTCCATCTGACTTTTTCTGTTTTATTTATTTTCACTGGGTCGTAAGCACTGATGTCTTGACAATACACATATTTTTGTGCTTTTTTCCCCCTTTTCCCGTTATTATTCTAAAAGCAATAAAAATATTTTAAACAAGAGGATGTGTTGAGATGGGGAACAATTCCCCGACCACGCATGTTTTTCAGGTCCATTTCTTTCTTTCTTTCTTTCCTTTTTTAATTGATTTTCTATTAAATACACTTCTTAGTGCTTAATAAATATCACGTTGTCTCGGTATTTAATTTGCTTAACAATACAAATTTACATTCTTAATCTCCACCCCTTTTTCCCCAACCATTGGTAAAATAGATTCCATGTTTGATAATATTCTACATTTTCTTTCTGTTTAATTTTTAAATGGCAATAACAATAGCACTTAGACTTATATACCACTTCATAGTGCTTTTACAACCCTCTATCAATCTATTCATTTCTGCACAATCTAGTTTCTTCCTGCCTATCTCTTCATCTTGCGGTATATCTTCATTTTTCCAGTTATTGTACGAATATAATCCTTGCTGCTGTTAAAGACATGTAATATTAAGTACCTACTTTTCTTATAATTTTTTTTCTGATATTATACCTAATGAAAACAATTCAGGTTTAAAATTTACATCTTTCCCTATCATCTTTTCTAGCCCCCTGTGTATCTTTGCCCAATTTTTTTTTGGCTTTGATGTAAGTCCACCACATATGATAAAATGTGCCCATTTTTCGGTTACATTTCCAACATTTGCTAGATATATTTTTAAACATTTCTTTCAATGGGGTGAAACTCTTAATTCACCCCATCGTTTGCTTTTCTGTTGAACTGTGAACCCTTTCCGTGTTTTCCCGAAAATATGACCTACTCCGAAAGTAAGTCCTAGCTTGATTTTTACAAATGCACCCAATATAAGCCCTACCCTGCCAAAATAAGCCCTAATTAAGACTTCACCTACTCCAGGGTGCACAGGTAAAAATTAAGCTAGGATGGGGATAGGGGGTGGAGCTACCCTACTACTTACCTTCGGACAGTTGCAGCCAGGCCTCGCACACCCCGGCACCTGCCTTGCTGCCCCATTTCTTCTGCAGCTGGCAAGGCTTCCCTGAAGGCCTCTGCAGCCAATAACAGAGCTCCGGATCGATCCTTCAGGAAAGCCATGCTGGCTGAAGAAGTTCCTGAAGGCCTCTGAGAGTGGAAAGGAGGCTGGTGGTGATGCGCCAAGTGAGGTAAATCAGTGGATTACATCCCTCCCCCCAAAAATAAGACTTGGTGACTTTTTTGGTGGCAAAAATATTATAAGACAGGGCATCAGCTCTGACGCGCCAAGCGGTCCAGAGCTGCCATTCTGGCAGGGGAGGCTGCAAAGGGGCCCCTCCAGGACAATACAATCACCACCCGCCATCTGGGACTGACCTTCCGTCGCTCACATTGCTTCCAGCAATGTGGAACGATGGAGCCACAGCGGCGAAAACAGCTGAGAAGCGGCATTGATGGCGGAGCTATTGAGAAATGGCTGCTCCAGCTGGAACGATGAAGCTGCAGTGGCAGAAACAGCTGAGGTGCGGTGAGGGCGGCAATGGCGGCAAAAACCACTGAGAGGCATCCGCGGCAGCTGGGAAGCCAGCTGGGAAGCGGCCGCCTGCACATAGGACAGTTCCGTGGTCACATGGGGGGTGGGCTTGTGTGCATGATAGGGTGGAGTGGCGGGAAACATTTAAAAGGTGGTGGCGAGCACTGGACAGTTAGCCCTGACTAGATTTCATTTATTTATTTATTGTTTATTTATTTATTGGTTTGATTTATATGCTGCCCTTCTCCGGAGACTCAGGGTGGCTTACAATGCGTTAAGCAATAGCCTTCATTCTTTTGTATATACCTGCTTTAGTAGGGCTTTTTGGGGGGCCCTCAGCGGTGTTCTTTTTTATACAAAGTCAGCTTATTGCCCCCACAATCCGGGTCCTCATTTTACCTACCTCGGAAGGATGGAAGGCTGAGTCTGTCAGGGGGCTGATTAATCCCATTCTACTTTTGGGTAATCGCACCTTGATTTAGAGACATGGATCGTGACATTTTCCTTGTGTATACCTTTGTAAGAAAATAAATCCCGAAGATATTTTCTAAGAGAAAAACTCATTTATTTGTTATAAAGAAAATAAAATATCTAACTATCTAAAATAATTAAATTGTTACATTTTGAAAAATTCCTACTTCTCAGCAGCCAGATTTCTCTGGCAAGAGAACAAAGAAAAAGTGAAGTAGAAAGAAAGAATGCGGCTATACGTAATGTCAGTTACTGATAAGAAATTTTGGCAAGCTACGGAAAGTCTGACAGTCCAGAAATAATGAGCTCAGCTGGTAAATACAAAAACACAGTGACAGAGTCAACCTTGAGCCTGGTGAGATTTGAACTCGCAGTAATTGCAGGCAGCTGGTGCTATTTAACAGCACTTTAGTCTGCTGCGCCACCAAGGCTCTTGTATTCATTGATGGTCAGTTCATGCCGGAGCGGGAGATAAAACTCTACAAACCAGGACTGTATTTGGTGGCGTTTCTTTCCGACCTTCCGGAACCTGACAAAGGGTCTTATTTTTGGGGAAACATGGGTAAGATTTCCGAAGGACAGAAGACACAAAGACAACACACATTTCACTGCTTTGGATGCGGCATCGAATGTGACTAACGGGAAACGAACGCCAGTCCCAAATCCCTCTTCCGCTTATTTTAATTTTAAAGTGCCCTTGGTGATCTGTTGGAAGTGCTAGTGCACACACAGTGTTTCTGAAAGCAGGAAAATTAAGTGGCTTTTCAGGACAAGATGTTTTACTGCCCGTGTCCTTTCCAATGCTATAATCCCACTGGAAACAATTATTTTGAATGTTTCCCTTTATTGTCTTGCCTCGGCAGCCATTCCAATTTTTTATTCTGCTATCCTCCGAAGATTAAGAGCCACGATGGCCAGCTCATTTATTCCTTGTTATACGGTTACCTCCAAGTTCCCATTTGCAGGCATAAAATGGAAAGGCTTGTTAATAAGCTTTTAATGGACTCCGGTCGGATTGCAAGTGCGTCAGGAAACATTGTCAATATTTGAGATCAGTTGCCCCCCTGCCCAAAACCAGGACTTCATTTAAGAGTAGATCGGGTCTAAATAACACCACTAGCAATAGCAATAGCACTTAGACTTATATACTGCTTCACAGTGCTTCACAGCCCTCTCTAAGCGGTTTACAGAGTCAGCCTCTTGCCCCCAACAATCTGGGTCCTCATTTTACGCACCTCGGAAGGACGGGAGGCTGAGTCAACCTTGAGCTGGTCAAGATTGAACTCCAGGCAGTGGGCAGAATTAGCCTGCATTCTAACCATCGTGCACCAGGGAGGGAGGGAGGGAGGGAGGGAGGGAGGGAGGAAGGAAGGAAGGAAGGAAGAAAGGAAGGAAGGACAATAGCAATAGCAATAGCAATAGCACTTAGACTTATATACCACTTCACAGTGCTTTCCAGCCCTCTCTAAGCGGTTTACAGAGTCAGCCTCTTGCCCCCAACAATCTGGGTCCTCCTTTTACCCACTTTGGAAGGTTGGAAGGCTGAGAAAACCTTTTAGCCTGGTGAGATTTGAACTGCCAAATTGCAGGCAGCCGGCAGTCAGCAGAAGTAGCATCTAAGGTGGACATGTCCAAAAAGCCGGTACTGAATAGGGTGCAGTGAATGTCCATGGAGATTCTGAGTCATCCAGAAACAGATTAACAGAGTTGGAAGGGACCTTGTAGGTAATCTAGTCCAACCCCCCACCCAAGCAGACCCTACACTGTTTTTGATAGATGACAGTCCAGTCTCTTCTTGAAAGCTTCCAGTGATGAAGCTCCTACAATTTCTGATCCAGGTCATGGTTGTCCCAAAGGTGCTTTCTTTCAAAAGGCAAGTGGACTTTTGTTTTTTGAAGACATTTATTTATTTATTGTATTTATTTATTTATTGGTTCGATTAATATGCTGCCCTTTTCTGGAGACTCAGGGCGGCTTACAATGCGTTAAGCAATAGCCTTCATATTTTTGTATATATCTGCTTAGTAGGGCTTTCGCCCCCCCCCCCAAGCGGTGTTCTTTTTTATACAAAGTCAGCTTATTGCCCCCACAATCCGGGTCCTCATTTTACCTACCTTAGAAAGGATGGAAGGCTGAGTCAACCTTGAGCCTGGTGAGATTTGAACTTGCAGTAATTGCAGGCAGCTGGTGTTACTTAACAGTGCTTTAGTCTGCTGCACCACCAAGACTCTTGCCTTTTGCATTTTGCTCCTCATTCCAGAAGCTTCTTCAGTTCATGAATTGAAGAAGCTTCTTGGATGAGAAGCAAAATGTTTTTAAAGAGGAAAAAGAAAAGTCCAGTTGCCTTTTGAAAAAGCATCTTTGGGACAGGGCACAATGAAGTCCTATTCTTGGGCTCTTCAGTGTTTTAATTTTAATTTTTAACGCTTATACAATTTAGAGATGTATTTCTCCAGCAAAAAGAGTTTTTCATACAACCTTAGTCACATAGGTTTGGGCAGATCACAGAGTGTTAAAATGCAATTTCAGTGCAGTAATACACCAAAATAAAATAAAAAAATATATAATCCCAAATAAACAGATAGGGATCCTCTTCCCCTGAGTAGGGATTAAAACTGTTAGAAGCTGACTTAAAAAGATAAGTTCTGAACAGTTTTCAAAAGGCCAGGGAGGTCATCCTCTCCTAGCTAATACTTCTCGCTCGAGCCCTAGAAGACACAATTTAAAAGAGAACCGAGTGGAAAAATAAGAAGATTAATTGAATAAGAGCAAATGCAAAGTCAAATGCACAAATGTATGGTAAGGAATACCTAACTTGCTATATATATAAAGGATTTTTAAAATGTTGCGGTTGATTATAAGCTGTGTGATCCACATTTTGATGATTGATTCTGAGACATCAAGGTCAGTAGTACCAAGCCTTTGTAACCTCATAGATGATCTATCCAATCTCTATCCAACCAACCCAAAACTTGGAAAAGAGATTCAGATGTCAGGACATGGCTGCAGAAAACAGATTTTTCCCCCCTCTATAGGGATATATATTACCCTCTATAGTGACTCTATAGGGATGTGAAAGTTGGATTTTGAAGAAATTGGATAGAAAAAGCACTGATGCGTTTGAACTTCAGGTTTGACAAGGCTCTTGAAAATGAAGGGTGCTTTGTGCTCTCTGAGCTGGGTTGTTTTCTTGCAGATGTTCCATGACCCAAACTAGCATTCTCTAGCACTGTTACCTAGTTGGGTAATGATCGTTGCAAAACTACCAAGCTCAGAGAGCATCAAGGATTCTACGGTCTTCCTCTTCTTCTTCCTCTTCCTCTTCCTCCTCCTCCTCCTCCTCCTCCTCCTCCTCCTCCTCCTTTCCATAAAACCCACTCCTTTCTAGCACTGATAATATTACCAAGTTGGGTCATGAAATGTCTGCAAGAAAACAACTATACTCAGTACCAAGACCTTACAATCCTCCTCCTCCTCCTCCTCCTCCTCCTCCTCCTCCTCCTCCTTTCCACAAATCCCACTCCTTTCTAGCACCAATAATGTTACCAAGTTGGGTCATGAAATGTCTGCAAGAAAACAACTATACTCATCACCAAAGACCTCAAAGTCCTCCTCCTCCTCCCATCCACAAACCCCACACCCTTCTAGCACTGATAATGTTACCAAGTTTGGTCATAAAACGTCTGCAAGAAAACAACTAAGCTCAGAGAGCACCAAGGACCCCACAGTCCTCCTCCTCCTCCTCCTCCTCCTCCTTCTCCTCCTTCCATCCACAAACCCCACTCCCTTCTAACATTGATGATGTTACCTAGTTGGGTCATGAACCATCTGCAAGAAAACCTCCAAGCTCAGAGAGCAACGAGCATTTCTCACCCTGAACTACAAATATTCTCCTTTATCGATAGTCTTGAAAATATTATGCTTGACCATGAAAGGAGGCAAATGGATCCTAGAACAATAAACGTAGAGATCTCAGATGAGGCACCAACAATCAGGCTGAAATTGTACAATGTTTTAGATGCATTGTGCGAAGATCTTGCTCTGTAATTCTGGGAAAGGTAAAAGGAAAGAGATGAAGAAGTGACCAGCAGCAAGGTGGATGCTCTCAATTCCAACAGTGATGGGTGTGTCATTAGAAAACCTAGGGAGAAAGTGGAGGAGATATAAGATAATGGGGAAAGTTCCTTCAAATGTTTTGGAGAATAGGCTGGCCTCCACAAAGAAGAAGAGGTCAACCTATTCTCCAAAACCCCAGAAGGCAGGACAAGAAAGCTCAAACTGCCCAAGGAGCTGCTGATCCAGTTCTACAGAGGAATTATTGAGTCTGTCATCTGCACCTCCATAACTGTCTACTTTGGTTCTGCAACCCAACAAGACAGACACAGTCTTCAGAGGATCATTAGAACTGCAGAAAAAACAATGGCTGCCAACCTGCCTTCCATGGAGGACCTGTATACTGCACGAGTCAAAAAGAGGGCTGTGAAAATATCTACAGACCCCTCGCATCCCGGACATAAACTGTCTCAACTCCTCAAAACGACACTATAGAGTTGTTCTGCACACCAGAACAACTAGACACAAGAACAGTTTTTTCCCGAACGCCATCACTCTGCTAAACAAATAATTCCCTCAACACTGTCAAACTATTTACCAAGTCTGCACTACTATTAATCTTCTCATCGTTCCCACCACCCATCTCCTTCCACTTATGACTGTATGACTGTGACTTTGTTGCTTGTATCCTTATGATTTATATTGATAT
The DNA here is from genome assembly GCF_029531705.1 of Pantherophis guttatus. Next base: position 5,871,742 of record NW_026844077.1, on the reverse strand, counting down.
TGATTGTTTCCTGATTGCTTATTTGTACCCCATGACTATCATTAAGTGTTGTACCTTATGATTCTTGATGAACGTATTTTTTCTTTTATGTACACTGAGAGCGTATGCACCAAAGACAAATTCCTTGTGTGTCCAATCACACTTGGCCAATAAAGAATTCTATTCTATTCTGTTCTGTTCTGTTCTGTTCTGTTCTGTTCTGTTCTGTTCTATTCTATTCTATTCTATTCTATTCTATTCTATTCTATTCTATTTTCTATTCTATTCTATTCTTTTCTATGAAGCAATGGATGAAAACTACTCAAGGAGAGAACCAACCTAGAACTAAGGAGAAATTTCTTAACAGTGAGAATAATGAACCAGAGGAACGACTTGCCACCAGAAGTTGTGAATGCTCCAACCCTAGAGATTTTAAAGAAGAGATTGGACAGCCATTTGCTTGCAATAGTAAAGGGTCTCTTGCTTGAGAAGTGGATTGGACTAGAAGACCTCCAAGATCCCTTCCAACTCTGTTGTCCTGTTAAAGTCTATCTATGTCATCACTAAATCAGTTGACCCTGATTTGATGCCATAATCAGGAAGATCAAGGTCCTCTTCTTTCTTGCTCCAAAGCGAAGAAGAAAGAACAACTGGTTTAAGTTACAGGAAGCAGGATTTCCACTGAACTTTAGTAAAGTTTCTTAGAAATAAGGGCAGTTTAACGGTGGAAGCAGTGACCCAGAAAAATGGCAAGGTCCATTCTCTGGATGTGCCCATGCAGAAGACTCCATGGGATGAATTGATTCATGATTCTTGTGTAGGAGGAATCTCAGGGGCCTCTCTATTTGATTCTCATAATTGACAAGGTTACCAATGCCCAGAGCAGAGGTCACAAATGTCAACCATTTAATAAAGAGAGCTGACGTGACTTCTTCCCACCAGGAATGGCTCGTTCGGGTGGAAAGGCTGCAGCTTCCAGAATACTTAATTCACAGTCCCCAAAGTACGTCAAGAGAAATCTCCAGGAGTTGATGCTTAAATGCTTAGAAAGGTAGAAAATGTGTGAAGATAAACGGCTTCTCACAATGACTCCTTCATATGTTTAACTTAGAAAAATTTCACCAGCTGGAGGAGATGTCAAGGGAGGGAGATATGTGCCTTGAAAGCATCATGAGATTGTTCAATCTTGGTTCATCAAGCTGAGCATTCATTTGTCCAGAAATAAACTTCCTTCAGGAATGAGTAACAGACCAAAAACAAACAAGAGTTAGGGTTAGGGGATAGGGACTAGGGTTTGGGTTTGGGTTAGAGTCAAGAGTTGAGGTTGGGGTTGGGGTTGAGTTAGGGATAGTGATAGTGATGGGGATAGGGTTAGGGGTTTATTTATTTTATTTTATTTATTTATTTTTATTTGATTTATATGCCACCCTTCTCTGGAGACTCAGGGCAGCTTACAATGCGTTAAGCAATAGCCTTCATCCTTTTGTACATTTATACAAAGTCAGCTTATTGCCCCCACAAACTGGGTCCTCATTTCACCTACCTTAGAAAGGATGGAAGGCTGAGTCAACCTTGAGCCTGGTAAGGTTTGAACCTGCAGAAATTGCAGGCAGCTGTGTTAATTACAGGGTGCATTAAACCACTGTACTACCAAGGCTCCAAGGTTAGGGGTTAGGGTTGGGTTTGGGATGAGGTTTAGGGTTAATATTAGGGTTGGGGTTAAGTCAGTGGTGACATTCCAATTTTTTTACTACTGGTTCTGTGGGCATGGCTTGGTGGGTGTGGTATGGTGTGGCTTGGTGGGCGTGGCTTGGTGGGCGTGGCAGGGGAAGGATATTGCAAAATCTCCATTCCCTCCCCACTTGTGGGGGAAGGATACTGCAAAACCCCCATTTCCACCCCACTCTGGGACCAGCCAGAGGTGGCATTTGCCGGTTCTCCAAACTACTCAAAGTTTTTGCTACCAGTTCTCCAGAACCTGTCAGAAACTGGATTTCATCCCTGGGTTAAGTTTAGCATTAGGATTAGAGTTAGGTTTGGGTTAGGGATAAGAATAGGGTTGGGGTTAGGGTTAGGGTTAGGGTTAGGGTTGGGGTTGGGGCTGGAGCTGGAGCTGGGGCTGGGGCTGGGATTAGGGCTAGATTTAAGTTTAGGTTTAGATCTGGGGTTGGGGTTAGGTTTGGGTTATGCTTGGGGTTAAAGGTTAGGGTTAGGGTTAGGTTTGAGGTTGGGATGAGGCTTAGGGTTATAGACTATCATAATTGAAGGATACCCATTGCTCAGGAATTCTGGAGGAAGCTTTGCACTGTACGTTAAAGAATATTAATGCCTGCTCCAATAACCAAATGAATGGATCAATTCTAAGAGGAGCTTGTGGCTTCGAACAATGACAAGTAACGGTGTTGAGCAGTATTTAGTGACTGTGGTCCTGGCAGAAGATTTCCAGATGTTTTGCCAAAGCTTCACCCTGATCATTAATCCCTGAATGATCAACACCACCCAACAGATACTGCTGTGCAAGAGACACCACCAAGCACCTCGTGATTCTGTTGAAGGCTCTAACAAGCCTCATCACACTTTGGCAAAACACATTTTTACAACCCAAAATATGTTGACAGTCCATCAACTAAGCAACTATTCTCCAAAGCACCTGAAGGCAGGAGAAGAATCAATGGAAGGAAACTAATCAAGGGGAGAACCAACCTAGAACTAAGGAGAAATTTCCTGAGCGTGAGGACAATTAACCAGTGGAACAGCTTGCCTCCAGAAGTTGTGAATGCTCCAACACTTGGAGGCTTTTAAAAAGAGATTGGACAGCCAGTTGTCTCAAATGGTATAGGGTCTGAGCAGGTGAATGGACTAGAAGACCTCCAAGGTACCTTCAAACCCTGTTATTCTGTTATCTCTGGGTACTAATACCACTCCATAAAGCCTTAGTAAGACCACCACTTAATAAGAATACTGTTAAGGATATTGGTGTTGTGTTACCAACCAGCAGAGTAAATGCACAAGGAAACGTTGCTGAGAGCAATGAATAAGAGATATGCAAACTGGTTTATCAAAAGCTTACTTTATAGTAGAAAAACAGTCTCATAGTCTTTAAACAAATTCCAAGTCTTTGCCAGTTAAATCAGTCCAGTAGTTACAGATATCTTCTTACCAAACAGACATTAGTTGGTTAGAATAACAAACTCACTCTGGTTCACAAACCACGATGGTAGCAGATCCATCAAACGATGATTACAGATAGCAACTCCTCTCAATGGTAGCATATCATACTCTGGTAGCATATCATATCAGCTTCATCATCAATTGCAGCATATCATAGCAGCAACTGAACACGTTACAATACCTTGCTTAAATACTCTCACAACCTAATTACAGCATGACTCAGCATTACAATGAATACCTTTAAAGTAACATAATACATTTACAGATTAAAGTTATAGTACACATATATTGCCTGGACAACTAGTTAGGCTCAAACCATATCCTAACAAATACTGCATCCAGTTTTGGTCACCACACTATAAAAAAGATGACTCTAGAAAAAGTGCAGAGAAGAGCAACCAAGATGATTAGGGGACTGGAGACTAAAACATATGAAAAAAGGAATAACAGCTGGGAACTGACCAAGGAAAGATTCAACCTGGAAATAAGGAGTAATTTTCTGTCAGTGAGAAGAATCAACCCATGGAACAGAAGTTGCCTTTGGAAGTTGTGGGAGCTTCGTCACTGGAGGCTTTCAAGAAGAGACTGGACCGCTATCTGTCAGAAATGGTGCAGGAGCTCCTGCTTGGGTGGGGGGTTGGACTAGATGACCTACAAGGTCCCTTCCAACTCTGTTAATCTGTTAATCTCTATTTTCCCATCTTTGGCATAGCTGATCAGGTGAGGCCTTTTTCAAGAGGAGCACTGGAACTGTCGATTAGAATGACCTTCATCCCCCAATATGAAAAGGAAATCAAATACTTAAGTATTCATATAACGACAGCAGCGCGAATAATTTTTGCACAAAATTGGAAAGGAAGTGACATACCAATGGAAGAAAAAGTAATTAACAAAATAATGGATTGTGCAGAAATGGACAGACTCACAAAGGAACTACAAAATAGAGAAGAACACGATTACTATTTAGTATGGGAAAAGTGGTACACCTGGTTGGAAGGCAGAAAAGGGAAAAATTAGCATGTAAGCAAAGTAACTTAATAGAGTAATATGAATATAAACTTACGAACATGGTTTAACAATGAACCAACAAAATAGATATAAGAGAAAGACTAATAGCAGTAAGGAGTCGAAAACACAAATAAGAAAATACAGTACAGTTACGATAAACTTGATATATATTTGAATTCTTGTTTATATGTTTACATGTTTTGTATGTTTTGTCGTGATTTGTTTTGTGTAGTTTGTATTTTCAAATAAAAAACTTTTTTTTAAAAAAAGAATGACCTTCATCCCTTAGGGCAGAGGTTTTCAAACTTGACAGCTTTAAGACTTGTGAAGTCTTAAGACTGCAAAGTTTGAAGACCTCTGCTTTAGGGTCATGAGCTTCTTTCACAAAATTTCAGTCAGTGGTGATCTAATTGGAGTTGTTCTTCACACTGTTAGTTGTGCCTACATGGAGCAGATGAAAAAGAAAACTCAGAAGCTGTTCCCTTGTATCTTCCACCTGGGACACAACACAAAACTTCAAAAGCAGATGGCTCTGCTTGACAAACATCTGTTTCAGTTTCTCAAAGTAATAATTTACCATCTACCATGACTTTCCTTTTTTTTTTTTTTTTTTTTGTAGGACACAATTTCATCCTTCTTTCACCATCTAGTCTCTCCTTCTGCACAGTCCTTTGATCACAAAATGTTCACATCCAGTTTTCTCTGCAAGGGCTTAGAAAAATGTCATAATTTTAAGGGGGAAGCAGTGGTGAAATGTAAAATTTGTTACTACTGGTTCTGTGGGCATGGCTTGGTGTGCGGGGGTAATGTGACTGGATGGGCATGGCCAACTTTTTTTTTTTAACTTTTAAAACCATTTTTTTCTACAACCTCTTTGGCCGAAGAGATCTGAGATCGTCAGAGGCGTTTAAAAGCCTCTGACGATCCCAGCTGAGCCACGGGATCATCAGAGACTTTTTTTTATTTTTGAAAGCATTTATTCGGCCGAAGAGGTTGCAGAAAAAATGCTTTTAAAAATATAAAAAAAGCCTCTGATGATTGCATGGCTCAGCTGGGCATGGGGGGGGGCAGGGGTGTTTGCTACTGGTTCTCTGAACCATCCGCAGCCATCGCTACCAGATCGGACGATCTGGTCTGAACCGGGAGCATTTCACCCCTGGGGGGAAGATTATCTTCTATATGTCTTCCTTTTGGTTGCTGTTCTGTTCTATCTTCTGAATTGGGGAGGATGGGTGTTCCTTCCCTTGTTCCTTGCTGTGTTAAATCCAAAGGCTGTCACAGAGAAGAGGTCAACTTACTCTCCAAAGCACCTGAGGGCAGGAGAAGTAGTAATGGATAGAAGCTTGTCAAAAAGAGATCCAATGTAGAATTCAGGAGAAATTTCCTGACAGTGAGAACAATTAATCAACGGAACAAGCTTGCCTCTGGAAGTTGAGGGTGCTCCAATACTGGAGGTTTTAAAGAAGAGATTGGACAGCCATTAGTCTGTAATACTAAAGGGTTACTATGACATATAACATGGCAAGTAGAATAGAAGAGAATAACAGAGTTGGAAGGGACATTGGAGGTCTTCTGATCCAATCAGGCAGGAAACCCGATACCATTTCAGACAGATAGTTATCCAATCTCTTCTTAAAAACTTCCAGTGTTGGAGAATTCACAACTTCTGGAGGCAAGGTGTTCCACTGGTTAATTGTTCTCACTGTCAGGAAATTTCTCCTTAGTTCTAGGTTGCTTCTCTCCTTGATTAGTTTCCACCCATTGCTTCTTGTCCTGCCTTCAGATCCTTTGGAGAATAGCTTGACTCCCTCTTCTTTGTGGCAGCCCCTGAGATATCGGAAGACTGCTATCATGTCTCCCCCGGTCCTTCTCTTCACTAGACTAGCCATGCCCAGTTCCTGAAACTGTTTTTCATATGTTTTAGCCTCCATGATAGTTCCCTCTCACAGTTACTATTATTGAGAGAGGTCTCCTATGTGAGGGATCTCACAAAGATCGATGGTTCGTTGAGGGCGCTTCCAAGAAAAGGCAGCACGCAAGGATGCAATCAAGTTAAATCTTTATTTAGAAATAAAGTAGGTAAAATGAGTTTCCTGGCATGGAGGCATCCATGCTTGGATTGAGGCCATGGATCATTCCCGTAGGAAGGTAGAACAAGAGCCGAAGAGCAGCCCCTGTGCAGGGGTTCTTATAGGGGCCCCTGGCCCCTCCCTCACCAAGGTGTGTGAGGGGGCCAGACCCCTTGACCCACCAGTGGGATCAAAGGTGCCTCTTTGCTCCCATCTGGTGGCCTTTTAAGAAATTGCCATGGCTGGCACAAAACACCTAACAGAGAATTCACAACTTCTGGAGGCAAGGTGTTCCACTGGTTAATTGTTCTAACATTCAGGAAATTTCTCCTTGGTTCTAAGTTGCTTCTCTCCTTGATTAGTTTCCACCCATTGCTTCTTGTCTTGCCTTCGGGTACTTTGGAAATAGGTAGACTCTCTTCTTTGTGGCAACCCCTGAGATATTGGAACACTGCTATCATGTCTCCCCTGGTCCTTCTCTTCATCAAACTAGACATACCCAGTTCCTGCCACCGTTCTTCATATGTTTTAGCCTCCATAATAGATCCCTCTCACAGTTACTACTATTGAGCGAGGTCTCCTACTTCAGCAGGGGGTTGGAGTAGAAGACCTCCTAGGTCCCTAAGAGGGTCACAGTTTCCCAATTGAAACTATGGTTAGATCTGTCCATTATGTTGTGAAATTAAGGAGTTTCTATTCTGTCTTCTGACTGTCGCTTGGAAGTCATGGATGCATTTTTTCTAACCACAACAAGGGCAAAAACAAAAAACAAAAATCCCACAACAGCAATGTACAAATATTGCCTTATTGTTCTTTCTGGTTTTATCATATCATTGCTTTTTCTTTTTTTAAAACATACTCTCAAATCAAAGTCAACTAAACCTCAAAATCAATGTACTTTGCACTTTCTTTCCTGATCTTCTTCCTTTCTTGTAGCAATTAGGATGGCGCTGGTTGTCATTTTATTTCTTTCCTTTTCTCTTTGCGTACATCCCTGAGGGTAATGTAATTTGTGTCTTCGTAGCCTTGTCAAACAAACAAAAACTTCAAGAACCTATGTTGCATTTTTTAGAATATTGCATCCTGAAAGATGGTTGACACTGATACTCCTAAGGCAGGCAGAATGATGGTTTTGAGCCTTTCTTTTTTCACAACCACAAAATGTTTTCCTTTCAAAGCATTCTGGGAAGAAATGATGGGTGAATGGCTCCAATATGGTAATTAAAACTGTCCATATGTCAAAACAATTTGAGCGTCACGGCACCAGAAGAGAAGGGAAACAGCCCCAAATCATGTTCTTCTATCTGTCAAAATATACCTAAGCGTTACTGTGGAAAGAAGGAAGGAAGGAAGCAAGGAAGGAAAGAAAGACAGAAAGCAAGAAAGAAGAAAAAGGGGGAAGGAGGGAAGGAAGGAAATGAAGGAAAAAAGAAGAGGAGAGGGGAGGAAAAGAGAAGAAGGAAAAGAAGGATGGGAAAGGAAGGGAAAGGAAGGGAGGGAGGGAAAGAAGGAAGGAAAGGAAGGAAATGAAGTGAAGTGAAGGAACAAAGAAGAGGAGAGTGGTGGAAAAGGAAGGAAGGAAAAGAAGGAAAAGAAGGAAAAGAAAGGAAAGGGAAGTGAAGGGGAAGGAAGGGAGGGAGGGAGAGAGAGAGGGAAGGAAGGAAAGAAGAAAGGAAAAAGAACAGGAGAGGTGAGGAAAAGGAAAGAGGGAGAGAGAAAGAGAGAGAAAAAAGAAAAAAGATAGAAACAAAGAAAAAGAGAAGGAAGGAAGGAAGGAAGGAAGGAAAGAAAGAAAGTCAATAAATGTAGGGAGAATGTGTCAGTATTTCTGACATCTCTCTAAATCAGTTTGGGGAATTGAATCCCACACAAATTTGGTGCTGATTTCATTTTAAATGGAGTCCCTCTCGATATATTCATAAGAGGAATGGAACTAGTATTTATCTACAGTCTAAGCCTAAGAATTAGGTTATGCTAGTATAATAAAAAAAAGACTAAAATAACTCCCAGCATGTTCCATTTGCTGACTAGCTTGGGTGCTATTTTGCAAATCCAGCAAAAGTTGGAGATTTATTATAAGGGGATAAAGAACTTGCATAAGAATTTTCCTTTACCTAAAACATTTTGGCTTCCTCGAAAAACCCTCGAATGTTGCATTTTAATTGCAGTCGCTGAAGTTATCCAGAAGGTTCCATTTAGGTAAAATGAATAAATGGATAGACAGGCATCAAACTACAGCTGGAAAATAACAATTCCTAATTAATAGAAGATAATATTTGTAGCTCAGGGTTGAAATGAGGGTCCTTGGTGCTCTCTGTGCTTGGTTTTTTCAGTGCTAGAAGGTAGTGGAGTTTAGGAGGAGGAGGAGGAGGAGGAGGAGGAGGGGGGAGAGGAGGAGGAGGAGGAGGAGGAGGAGGAGGAGGAGGAGGAGGAGGATTAGAAGGGATTGTGAGGTCCTTGGTAGTTTCATTACCCAACTCATCATTAGTGCTAGAAGCGAGTAGTGTTGAGAGGAGGAGGAAGAGAAGGGATTGTAAGGTCCTTGGTAGTTTCATTACCCAATTCATCATTAGTGATAGAAGGAAGTAGGGTTGTTGAGGAGGAGGAGGAAGAGGAGGAGGAAGAAGAGGAGGAGGATAGCTGTGTGGTCCTTGGTAGTTTTCTGAGCTTGGTTTTCTTCTTGCAAGCATTTCAATACCCAACTCAGTAGCATGATCAGTACTAGAAAGCAGTGGGGATTGCTCTTTTGTATATACAAGTGTCTTGCTCTCTTGGTGTTGGTAGAAATGTTTTTGACAATTCCTTGATTTACTGTTTGATTATTTGTCTGAGTTGAGGCTGTTCAAAGACTCCTAACTAAATTTATTAACAGAAAAACTGAGTCGATCATTTCTTTCTGTCCCCCCCCCCCCCAAACATCTCCCCCAAAACTAGGCTACTCCTAATATTAGAGTTAGATCTAAATGACCTTTTGAAGTTCTTCCCCAATTTCTGGGCACACAAACTTCCCTGCCTTCCACTGACTTTATTTAGTGTTTCGTTTAAAAAAAAACCAAAAAAAAAAAAGGTTAAAATTTGCCCAAAAAAAAAAAAAAAAAAGCAGCATTACTTTAGTTTATTAGCAAATTGAAAGTTGTAAATCTAGCGGGGAAAGATGATCGCAAGGAAAGTGTGAGCTTAAAGGAAAAAGAATTTGTCTCAAAGTTCAGAAGCTGCATTTTCAGAACCTGCAAAAGGCCAACCTTCCAAGAATGTGAGGGATCTCACGAAAAACGATGGTTCGTTGATGCTTCCAAGAAAAGGTCAGCACGCAAGGATGCAATCAAATTAAGTCTTTATTTAGAAGTAAAAGTAGAGTAAAGTAAGTTCCCAGGCATGGAGGCATCTATGCCTGGATTGAGCCCATGGGTCAGTCCCATAGGAGACTAGGACAAGAGCAGGGAAAAGGGGGAAAAGCAAAAGGCAAAAGGCAGGGAGCAGCCCCTGTGCAGGGGTGCTTATAGGGGCCCCTGGCCCCTCCCTTACAAGGTGTGTGAGGGGGCCGGAGGGCCATTAACTCTCCCCAATGGGGCTGCAGGGGCTGGAGCCCCTTGACCCACCAGTGGGATCAAAGGTGCCTCTTTGCCCCCATCTGGTGGCCTTTGAAGAAACTGCCATGGCTGGCACAAAACACCTAACAAAGAAAGGTTAACATAAAGTCCATATCAGTGGTGGGATTTAAATAATTTAACTCAAAGGTCTTCAAACTTGGCAGCTTTAAGACCTGTGGTCTTCAACTCCCAGAATTCTCCAGCCAGCATAGCTGGAGAATTCTTTACATACATAAAGTATAATATAATATAATATATATGTTCTCTCTCTCTCTCTCTCTGTCTCGTTCTCTCTTTCTCTTTCTCTCTCTTTCTCTCTGTCTGTCTGTCTCTCTCCCTGTCTGTCTGTCTGTCCGTCTGTCTCTCTTTCTCTGTCTCTCTCTCTCTCTGTCTCTCTCTTTCTCTCTCTCTTTCCCTCTCTCTCTCTCTTTCTCTTGTCTGTCTGTCTCTGTTTCTCTCCCTCTCTCTCTCTCTCTCTCTCTCTCTCTCTCTATATATATATATATATATGTATGTATGTATGTATGTATGTATGTATGTACATATATATATATATATATAAAATGCATTAAATTAGTAGAACTTTGATCTGACCCACTAAATTATAACCCAGAGTCTACATAGCCTATCTAAATTTCTGACATTCTCCAGAGATTTTAATGAATAGGACAAAAGGTTAAAAGTTAGACCATAACTATTTAAATGGCATTTAACTCATTTTTATTACCATGAAGGCCAAAAAAGATTCCATCTTTCTTTTGAACCTACTCAGTTCTTTGATTTGTCTGCTTTTTGGAATATAAACTTTGGTATCTTCTGAAAGGCCAGTGGGACCTCTGTCCCTAAAAACCTCCAGACCTTTGACCCAAGAAGACTCTCCTTCTCTGTGAATTTTCCTAAAATATTTCCGCTCTTCTCAGAGTCAGCTTCTTTGAACATGCCAGATTTCACTCTGAATCACATTCCTTCTGAATCTCTCCGGAATTCAGAACCCAGTCAAAAGCCCTGCTCGTCCGAAATGGAAGCAATATTTTTGGTTCTGAATAGCAAACTTCACCTCTACCTGAACTCTCTCTCTTTCTGACATTTTGAAGCTCTTTTTTTCCCCTCTATATAACAAGAATCAGCTCTTTGCAAAAGTTGCAGTTCAGTGCAGTGGTGGGATTCAGCCGGTTCGGGCTAACTTGGGTGAACCGGTAGTTAAATTGCTGGGTTGCCCCTCCCCTCCCCGCCCCTCCCCTTCCAGGAATCCCCACATGCCCCATTTTGGCTCCCAGGTAAGTGCAGGGAGGCCTACTAGGCCCAAAATGTGGCATGGGGGTGTGTGGCATCCCCCCGTGGCCTGTTTTCACTCCCAGGAGGCCTCCTAGGCCCAAAACATGGTTTCGTTTCTTTTGTATTTGGGATTTTATTTCTCTAAACTGCCCAGAATGACCGTGAGTGAATTGGATGGCCATCTAGATCAGGGGTGTCAAACTCAATTTCATTGAGGGCCACATCAGGGTTGTGTTTGACCTCAGAGGGCTGGGTGTGTGTGTGGCCAGGGTGGGCATGGCCATGGTGGGTGTGACACAGACTTGTGTTCGGGGGACCTGTGGTGGCCAAGTACTAAGGCAGGACTTCCCTGAGACTGTCCTTCACTCTCTGTCAGGTTTTCAGGCTGTCTTCAAATAAATTGCATCGCAAACAAAGTCTTTTATAAAACAAACTTTCATTTTATTAAGCACAGCACTTTTTACACCAACTTGTTGCAGCCGGCACTACGTGCTGCCCCAAAACCCCTCCTCTTCCTTCCTCCACTCCTCTGCATTCATTGGCCATCTTCCCAATCATTCACCCCTAATCTACTGCTCCAATTCAAAGAATTTCCCCCCTCCCATCCATCTCTTAGGGGACATTATCTCCAGAGGAAATAAGTAGGTGAAAGGCAACCGTCCCATTGCAGACGTCTGCGTTCTCCTTCTTATGTCAGCACTAGGATAAATGCATCTTGACGTGCTGACCCTCTCATTATAATCTCCTTCCTTCCTTCCTTCCTTCCTTCCTTCCTTCCTTCCTTCCTTCCTTCCTTCCTTCCTTCCTTCCTTCTTTCCTGCTTGCCTGCCTCCCTCCCTCCCTCCCTCCCTCCCTTCTCTTCTTTTTCCTTCCCTTTTCCTTCCCTTTTCTTCTTCCTTCCCCTCTTTCTTTATGTTTCCTTCTCCGGAACAAGTAGTTAAAAATGCTTTAAAAAGTAGAAAACGATCGCGTGTCGCTCAGCTGATCATCGGTACTTTTTAAAAAAAACTTTTTAAGCATTTTTTTACTATTGGATTGGGTGAATAAGTAGTAAAAAAAATGCTTTAAAAAGGTAAAAAAAAAGGTTCCCAAGATCACAGCTGCCGCGTGCGATCTTGGGAACCTTTTAAAAAAACTTTTAAAAAGCATTTTTTACTACCGGTTCAGGCGAATAGGTAGTTATAAAATATGTTTATAAAATTAAAAAAAAAAAAAAAAAAAGAGGTTCTGACGATCATGTGGCACAGCTGTGATCATCGGAACTTTTTTTTTTTACTGTTTAAAAGCATTTTTTAACTACCTATTCACCTGAACCGGTAGTAAAAAATGCTTTTAAGAAGTTTTTAAAAAATGGTTTCTATGATTGTGCGCCACAGCTGATTTCTCCCCTGCTGTTCTACTTACCTTCTCATTGTGTGCATGCACTTGCAGCGCGCATTTGGTGCGAACCGTGCATGCACACATGCAGTGCGCATGTGCAGCCAGCAAACCAGTAGCAAATCAGTTCAGATTTCATCACTGCTTTCAAGGTTTATCATATGCTAATGCTTTCTACAAAAAGCCCAACAATGATGATTATCGGGCTGTAGGATAAAACATATATATCAGTGGTGGGTTCCTCCCGGTTCGGCCCGGTTCTCCCAAGCCGGTAGCGGTGACGATATGATGTCACCGAACCGGTTCTGCCCCCCTCTGCCCCACCCATGCCCCCCCACCCACGCTTTATTCTTACCTTTTATTTGGCCCCACCCCCAATCTATTGCTACCTCCTGAGTCCCAGCTGATCGTCTAGGAGGAAAAAACCTGTTTAAACTCTTGCCGCGGGGCTTCAAAGGGCCGCCCTACAGCTGATCAATCTTAAAAGAAAACAAATGAGTAGATCAGTGCCTGCAAAAATACATGGGTAGATCAGTGCCTGCAAAATAAAATAAATGGGTAGATCAGTGCCTGCAAAAATACATGTGTAGATCAGTGCCTGCAAAATAAAATAAATGGGTAGACCAGTGCCTGCAAAAATACATGAGTAGATCAGTGTCTGCAAAAAACAAATGGGTAGACCGGTACAGCTCTGCAAGCAGTTAAAAGCCTGGTAGACCAGTACCTCTGCTAAATCCTAAATAATTGTCACAAGACCATCAAGCCACGCCCACAAAATAAGCCACGCCCACAGAACCAGTAGTGAAAAAATTTTAGAACCCACCCCTGATATATATATCTAGTTTAATGAAAAGAAGGACTAGGGGAGACAGGATAGCAGTCTTCCGATATCTCAGGGGCTGCCACAAAGAAGAGGAGTCAAGCTATTCTCCAGAGCACCTGAAGGCAGGACAAGAAGCAAAGGATGGAAACTAAACAAGGAGAGAAGCAACTTAGAACTAAAGAGGAATTTCCTGACAGTGAGAACAATCAGTGGAACAACTTGCCTGCAGAAGTTGTGAATGCTCCAACATTGGATGTTTTTATGAAGAGATTGGACATCCATTTGTCTGCAATGGTATAGGGTTTTCTGCCTGAGCAGGAGGCTGGACTAGAAGACCTCCAAGGTCCCTTCCAAGTCTAGGATTCTATGATTCTTCCTACTGACACATAGCAGGACAAGAAGAATTCCTGAGCAGGTGTGGGCGCTCTCCAAAGAACAGAGAGAGAAAGAGAGAGAGAGAGGTATATGCAGGGAAAAAAATAACAGTAGCTTCTGCCACAACTTTAATTATTGTGTTCATCTGGGTAAGACTGATATGCCTATTGCTGTGGGATTAGATTTAAAAGCCTTAGGATTTGTGTACTGGTAGGTGGCATCAAAGGCTTTGCATAGCAATGCTTTGTGTTAGCTCAATATTTTATTTTGGGAAAGTATATATTTTTTTTCCAGCCTTCTGGTTGAAAGAAGGAAACGCTGATTTCTTTTTCTCGCTCAAGTGAATTCTGTTTCACAAAAATTATTTAATGGGGGGAGGAAGTAACCCCCCAGACTGAACCTAGGGGCAACCCACCTCCTCAGATCCCAGAATAAAACTGTAATAACTTCTGGAAAAAAAACATTAACTTCTCAGGTGAAATTATTGGTTTTGTAGAGACTGAATACAGAATAATAGAGTTGGAAGGGACTTTGGCGGTCTTTTAATCCAACTCCCTACACAAGCAGGGGATCCTATACCCGTGATGGTGAACCTATGGCACGCGTGCCACAGGTGGCACGCAGAACCATCTCTGCGGGCACACGAGCCTTTGTCCCAGCTCAGCTCCCGCGTGCACCTCCTGCCAGCCAGCTGATTTTTGGGTCTCTGCCGTGCATACATGGAGTGCATGTGGGAGACACTCGTGCATGCATGGGGAGGTTACGCACGCTTCAGTGGGGGTGGAGGAATGTGGGATGTGTGTGGCATGGACCCCTATGGCCTGCTTTTGCTCCCAGGAGGCTGCAGGGAGGCCTACTAGGCCCAAAATAAGGGCCGGGGTGGTGGTGGTGTGCCCCCCCCAGCAGCCCGCTTTTGCTCCCAGGAGGCTGCAGGGAGGCGGGGGGTGTCACATGTGCATGCGCAGGAGGCAGGGCGGATGGGGAGGGGGGTCGCACGTGCATTGCATTATGGGTACGGGTGTGTGCATGAGCGCTTTTGGCACGTGACGACAAAAAGGTTAGCCGTCACTGCCCTATACCATTTCAGACAAATGGTATAGATTAGAGGAAGTGCAGGAGGAGGGGGAAGAGGAGGAAGAGGAGGAGGAGGCTTCTAGCTATTGTCTTCATGGAGATATGGAGCTTTCTGCCATCTGTAGCAAGAAAAATGAACTTCTATCCAGTGGTGAAATGTAAAATTTGTTACTACCGGTTCTGTGGGCGTGGCTTGGTGGTGGGGGTTAATATGACTGAGTGGGCGTGGCCAACTTTTTTTTTTTTTTTTTTTACTTTTAAAACCATTTTTCTACAACCTCTTCGGCTGAGGAGGTTGTTAAAAAAATGCTTTGAAAGCCTCTGATGATCCCAGCTGACTTGCCTGATCGGCAGAAGCTTTTTCTTTTTTTTTTTAAGCTTCTGACGATCCTAGCTGACTTACCTGATCGGCAGAGGCTTTTTTACTTTTAAAAACATTTTTTTCGGCCGAAGAGGTTGTAGAAAAAATGGTTTTAAAAATATAAAAAAAAAGCCTCTGATGATTGCACGGCTCAGCTGGGCAATGGGGGGGGGGGCAGGGATTTTTGCTACCGGTTTTCCGAACCATCCGCCTCCATCGCTACCGGATCGGGCAATCCAATCCGAACCGGGAGCGTTTCACCCCTGCTTCTGTCCCATTTTTCATGAAGGAAGCCCTTAGTGCTCTCTCAACTTGGTGATTTGCTTGCAAACATTTTGTTACCCAACTAGGTAATATCACCAGCATCAGAGATGGTATTCAGCCGGTTTGGACCAGTTCAGGTGAACTGGTAGTGGCGATTGCCCACCCTCCTGGATGCAATTCCGTCCTATATTGCTTTGTTTTTGACGCTGCATGCATCTGCGGACAGCGCGTGCCCGCAAATCGCCATGTTGTATGACGTCGCACACATGCGCGGATGGCACATGCGAGCAAATTGTCATGTTTTGTGATTCCATGTGCATGCACGGACAGCGCACGCACTCACATTTCCAGTGCAGTATGTGAAGCCCACCTCTGAAGCACACTATTGAGTTCATTACCTATTTGAGTGATGAAATGTCCGCGAACAAACAATCAAGTTCGGAGAACATCAAGGACCCCACAGTTCGACGTTGAGCTACAGATACTCTCTTCTATCAGAAAGGATTCATTTTTCAGTAGGCTCACTGATCATTATGAGGAAGAGAGAGAAAAAAGAGGCCTACTAATTATTAAATCTGAAAATGTGCTTGTCAGCATATCAGAGGCACGAGAGACAAGCTGTCGGGCCAGCTGGAAAATCTTCAGGGGGTTCATCCTGCATTTATTTTATTTTTTTTAACTCTTAGTAGCAATGATTGAGTCACCCAAGTAAAGGAGTGAATGCTGGATGAAAGAAGCAAAAATGAACAAGGTGAATTTTTATTAAGATTTTTTTTTTTCTGAAGGAATCTATTCCAAGAGGCTGGAAAAAAATAGACCAATTAGAATAGAGTAGAGTAGAGTAGAGTAGAGTAGAGTAGAGATAGAATAGAATAGAATAGAATAGAATAGAATAGAATAGAATAGAATTTTTATTGGCCAAGTGTGATTGGACACAGAAGGAATTTGTCTTGGTGCATACGCTCTCAGTATACATAAAAGAAAAGATACGTTCATCAAGAATCATAAAGTACAACACTTAATGATAGTCATAGGGAACAAATAAGCAATCAGGAAACAATATCAATATAACGCATAAGGATACCAGCAACAAGGTTAGTCATACAGTCATAAGTGGGAGGAGATGGATGATGGGAACGATGAGAAGATGAATAGTAGTGTAGACTTAGTGAATAGCTTGACAGTGTTGAGGGAATTATTTGTTTAGCAAGGTGTTGGTGTTTGGGAAAAAAACTGTTCTTGTATCTAGTTGTTCGGGTGTGCAGTGCTCTAAGTGTACATGAATTCTATGTCTGTATAGAATTTGCAATCAGATGCATGCAGTAAAACCTATTGCACTTCTAGTGAAGGAATTGAGAAGGTGAATTGCACAATACCTGAATGAAATCAGTCGTGTGCAATCAGCAGTTGAAATCAGAATTGTAATCAGCAGTGTTCCAATATTTGAGGGGCTGCCAGAAAGAAAAGGGGGTCAACCTATTTTCCAAAGCACCTGAAAGCAGGACAAGAAGCAGAACTAATCAAGGAGAGAAGCAACCTAGAAATAAGGAGAAATTTCTTAACAGTGAGAACAATTAACCAGTGGAACAGCTGGCCTTCAGAAGTTGTGGGTGTTTTATCACTGGAGGCTTTTAAGAAAAGACAGGACAACCATTTGCCTGAAATGCTACAAGGTCTGCAGGATCCGATCTGGGTCTGTCCCTGGGGCCAGAGGTTTAGTCTTCTGAACATTTGGACATGTGTTGGAGCCCATCCTCAGAGAACTTGGTGAGTGATGAGAGAGAGGATGGGTTCCAGTATGAATCTGAAAGCTGTGAAGACTAAACTTCGGGTCCTGATTTATTTATTTATTTATTTATTTATTTATTTATTTATTTATTTATTTATTCATTCATTCATTCATTCATTCATTCATTCATTCATTCATTCAATTTGTATCCCACCCTTCTCCTAGTGGACTCAGGGCAGTGCACAGCCAGAACTAAAACACATATCAATACAAAATTTAAAAATTTTAAAAGAATTATATGACTTTGGCGCAGAATTTAAAACATTCAAACTAAAACCCATTGACATCTTCAAAAGCTTAAAAAAAAGGGGGGGGCGGGTTTCACGCCAGCCCTGCTTGATGGAAAAGAAAAGTTTTTAGGGCACGGCGAAAGACCCGGAGATCCAATATCCTTCGTATCTCCGGGGGCAAATCGTTCCAGAGGGCAGGAGCTGCTACAGAGAAGGCCCTCTCCCTGGAGGTCGCCAGCCGACATTGCCTGGCTGACGGCACCCTGAGGAGTCCCTCTCTGTGGGAGCGTACTGGTCGGTGGGAGGTTATCGGCGGCAGAAGGCGGTCCCGCAAATACCCAGGTCCCGTGCCATGGAGCGCTTTAAAGGTGGTGACCAACACCTTGAAGCGCACCCGGAAGACCACTGGAAGCCAATGCAGCTCACGCAGGAGAGGTGTCACCTGGGAGCGCCCCCTCGCTCCCATAATCCCCCGCACGGCCGCATTCTGCACCAGTTGGAGCCTCCAGGTGCTCCTCAAGGGGAGCCCCATGTAGACAGCATTGCAGTAGTCCAGGCGGGAAGTGACGAGTGCCTGAGTGACTGTGCGTAAGGACAGTGAGAACATTAATCAGCGGAATGGCTTGTCTTCAAAAGTTGTTGGTGCCCCGAGGTTTTTAAGAAGAGACTGGACAGTCATTTGTCTCAAATGATATAGGGCAGTCATGGCAAACCTATGGCACATGTGCCAGAGGTGGCACACAGAGCCCTCTCTGTGGGCATGCACACAGTTGCCCCAGCTCTGTTTCGGGTCTCTGCGGTGCATGTGCACATGCCTCCATTGGCCAGCTGGTCTTCGGGCCTCTGCCACGCATGTGCAGGCCGCGCATGCATCTGCGGGGCATTCACACACCTTGCAGTTTGGGCAGGGGGTGGGCGCATGTGTGGGGTGCATGCGCATGCACATGCCTTGAAGTTTGGGCGTGTGTATGCTGTCAACTTGCAAAGCTTTCAAGTTGCCATGAGCAGGAGGGAGGGAGAACTGAAGTGAATTCCATACATTCTTTCTGACCGCAAGCAGAAGGAGGGTGTTAGGTTTCACAGCCAGCCAAAGTGGTTAATTGGAGAATGTGATTTATGACATGGCCAGAGAGGAGGGGAGAGACAGGGTCATAGGGGGCCCGACCCATTATGAGGTGCAGCAAATCCTCAATTCGAGATGGCACAGGAGGCAACTCCAATATTTAATCAAGTAGAAGGGTTACCCCTTATCAGAGGCATCTTGGGTAAAGAGTCGAAACATCCAGGCTGATCACCTTATAGCCAAATTTCATGCAGAAAATCCAAACAAGCCTGGTGGGGGGTCACGTCCCTAAACTCTGCATCTGTACTCAAATTGTTTTGCTTTGTGCAGGTCGCCCTCGGGAAATGAGGGGAGCTGAATGTCAACTTGCAAAGCTTTCAAGTTGCCATGAGCAGGAGGGAGGGAGAACTGAAGTGCATTCCATACATTCTTCCTGACTGCAATCAGAAGGAGGGCGTTAGGTTTCACAGCCAGCCAAAGTGGTTAATTGGAGAATGTGATTTATGACATGGCCAGAGACGAGGGGAGAGACAGGGTCATAGGGGAACGTAAATCTACGTGGGATCAGTCCTGACTGCATCCGAGTATTGCCGGAATGTTGCTCCTAATAAATCACTATATTTCCTTTGAAGTTTGGATCATGGCTCATGAATTAATTAGGGCACCTTTCAGAAACTTGACATATGCACTTTGGGCACTCGGTGCCTAAAAGGTTCACCATCATTGATCTAGGATCTCCTACTTGAACAGGTAGTCGGACTCGAAGACCTCTAAGGTCCCTCCCAGCTCTATTCTGATTGATTGATTAATTGATTGAGGTGTGTTCTGGCTGGGGAATTCTGGAAATTGAAGTCCACATGTCTTAAGACTGCCGAGGTTGAGAAATATTGAGTTAGGAAAAAATGGAATGTTTTCCTTGTTTCTTTGATCCTTCCCAACTGTATAGATCTTTACACACAAGGACACACACGCAAGGGGTCACTTACCTTCGCAACCTGTTTGCAAAAGTGACTTTCACACATGCACAGAGTGTCAAAAACAGGACGTGATGACATCCGGGTGGATAGGTGGAGCCTCCCGCAGCTGCAGCTACCGGTGTGCCCGAACCGGATAAAGCCTGCTGAATACCACCACCGACAATGTTCTGTCCCCAACCCCACGCACACACACCAACAGACGTTCAGGAGTTAAGGACCAAACCAGCTGGCAAAATCCTTTTCCTTATGTTAACGGAACTTGGCAACAACCTAGTGGCTGCCTGCCAAGAGTTTATTATTTACAAAGAGGAGAGATAAGTTCTCCCCACTTCTGGTACATCAAAAGAAACAGCTCAATAATTACGGAGTCAATCAAGTCCAGAGATAATCCAGCAAAGTCTATAGCAAAAGTCCGGCAATGCAGAATGGCATGGAAGCTTTCAGCTTTGTTCGTCACAAGGTTTGACTGGCCACCGCGCTCCCTTTTATATCCTGTGGGGTGTGGTCCAGTGACTCAGCCTAATCTCGGGCACGCCTTTTCTTCTGTTGCGTGCACTTATCTCTGCGACGCTGGTGTGGATCCAGCCAAGACTCATTACCCTCATCACTGTCCATCTGTGGCTGCGTGGACGTGCTTGGCCCTGGCCCTATCTCTTGCCCTTTGGCGGACACCGAAGGCATTGCCAGAGAGGAGGGTCCTGGAGAGGGAGGCCTTGCCAACTCCTCTCCTTCACTCTCGGAGTCCTCTCCTGACGATGACACAGGCTCAGGTAACGGAGCCACAACAGACACACACAAACACTGAGCTTTGCTCAGTGTTGCACAGAATGGAAAGTTCAGAAGACAAAGCCTTGGTTCATTTACATCCAGTACCTGGATTTGAAATCCATCCATTTCTACCACTCAGGGTGATTTCGCCTGTGGCTGCTTTGCCTCTTTTATGTCCTACAGAGGCCGAGTTTTAATTATTTGAGACAGCACCAATTAATGAGGTCCAACGCAACATGTCCAGGTAGGAAGTAGATTAGGCCGCAATCACTATGGAAAGCTTTAATTTGGATGCCTACGCTGTGCAGGGGGTTAAATCCGATGACCTTTCAGCTCTGCGGCTTCAGATAACGCTAAAATCTCTGCTGTTTCCTTGAGAAGAGAAATTGAGAAGTTGGCTTGCGCTCAACAATCAATGGAGACACCAACTTATTATTATTATTTTATCTCTGGTCACCCTGCAAATGCAGGTCCTGCGGTTTCCATTACAAAGAACGAATGGAAAGAACAAAATAATAATAATTGACTTGCTCTACACCACTGTTGTCATTGTTTTTAACAATGGCCCAAAGATACGTTGTTGTTGTTGTTGTTTTTCGTCTGCATCAAACAAAAGTGGCCTTTGATCACAAACCATGAAGAATTTGTGGTGGAAATCAATTCCGTTCAAGGATGTTAGCTGCTCTTAGGGGAAAAAATAGAAAAGCTGCATTATAAGCTCAGGTGGGCCTCCTTCTACAGCGGAATGGGAGGTAATGCTAACCTTGGAGGACAAAAAAAAAAAAAAGTCATCAGATCAGAGTTCATCCAGACTGTTGGAAACCTCGGTAATATAAAATTGCAAACAAAACTCCAATCAAGGAACTGACAATCAGACAATCAAACAATAAATAACAACCTGATTAAGGAACAAGCAAGAACACTCCCACCGACACTGACACAGAAAGCCTGACTGGCTTATAAAAAGAGAACTACCCCACTCCTTTCTAGCACTGATGGTGTCACCTATTTGGGTAATGAGATGTCTGCAAGAAAACAACCAAGCTCAGACAGCACCAAGGATTTCATAATCCTCCTCCTCCTCTTCCTCCCCCTCCCCCTTCTCCTTTTCCTCCTCCTCCTCCTCCATCTTCTCTCCTCAAACCTCACCTCCTTCTAGCACTGATGAAGTCACCTAGTTGGGTCTTGAAATGTCCACAAGGCAAGAACCAATCCCAGAGACCACCAAGGACTCCACAGCTTAACTCTGGGTCACAAATATTCTATCTAAGATCGGAGAACGCTTTTGGGTGAACTCTCTGCCCTGTCCCCATCGGCTCACCCCAGCTTCACCTGTGTCTTCTTGCCTTATGACCCACCATCTTGTTCTTCTAAAAGAGTGCCAAGGTGGACCAGGTTGCTCAGCTATGATTCCTATGTGGGATCTAATGAAAAACAGCTGCTTTTTAGCCAGGAGGAAACATGGGATGTTTAGAGAGATAATTATTTCCGCTGTACTCATCCTTTCCACCATTATGAGCAAATTATAATATTACCAAATCATGTTCAATGCCATCTCGGATTGCACGTCTTCAAAATGAATGTGGTTCATTAACAAAGTGATGAATATTTAAGCAAGTTCACGCTGCATAATGAACTTACACGCATAGAAAAGAACATCCCCACTTGACAAATCTCTTAATATTTGTTAATAATAATAACTGTTAATAATATAATGCTAATATTTCACCAGGAAAGACCACAGGTGCAAACAATTGCAATTGCCTCCTTGCTTTTGAAGAAGTCTCCCGCTTTATTCTTAAGGATGAAATGACCTAGATATCTTATAAATAGCTACTTTTTCTTCTGCTCCAAATGCATCCTGCTTCTCCAACATAGCAGCTTTAAATTTGAGAGACATCTCGGAGTCGTAGTGGACAACCACTTAAATATCAGCTTGCTGGGTGAGAAATCCTACGAATTAAAATGTCAGTGCACCTAGGCAGGGTTGGTATTCATTTACTTTCCCTACCAGTTTGCAAATGTGCGCGCCTCCACGCATGCTCCCGGCCTCGAAAACGTTCCTAAATAGGATGGCATACAGCCAGGGCATGTGGGCATTGGCTGGCCCACCTGCGATTTCCACTACCGGTTCGGGTGAACCGGTCCAAACCGGCTGAATACCACCTCTGCACCTAGGACAGGGGTCAGCAACCGGCGGCTCTGGAGCCGCATGTGGCTCTTTCATCCCTCTGCTGCAGCTCCCTCTCACTCAAAATATGTGTCACAACCGCCAATGTGCAACACCCACCGGCACGCAATTTTCTGAGCTTTTCAACCCCCAGTAGGCCAACCATGGATAAATCCAAGAAAAGAAAAGTTTCAGAAGAAAACAGAACATTGAATTCAACTACACATGCTAGTTTTGCAGCCGCTCAAGAAATAGTCGGGCACGGGAAGGGTTTTGTGGCTCCCGGTGTTTTCTTTTCTGAGGGAAATGTCCAAATGGCTCTTTGAGTGTTTAAGGTTGCAGACCCCTGACCTAGGAGGTTGAGAAAGCACACCTTATTCAAATAGCTTGTTAGTGAAAGCAGTTTTAAGAAAATCTTAAGCAAAAATGGATTAGATGTTGACCTATGATTGAAGAGGACCACTGTGAAGCCATCTTCACCCATGGAAACTCACTGAGTAATTTTGGACCAGTTATTCTTCTCCTGCCCAAAGATATTATGGGGAATTGGAGAAGAAAGTTCCAGCTTCAGCTTCTGGAGGAAAAGAAGAAATCAATGGGAGGGAGAGAGGAAAGAAAGAAGGAAGGAAGGGAGGGAGGGAGGGAGGGAGGGAGGGAGGAAGGAAGAGTTGCTTTTATGCTTTTATACACCTTTTCCTTCTTTCTTGCCTGAAGGGATAGGAAAAAAGAGAAGGTCCTTAGCTTAATGACTGGAGATTGACAATGGTCCTTGCTGACCTGATCAAATCCACAGAATGTGCCTGCTAATCTGGAGTCTGGAATTGTCCTCCGTGTAGGTTCTCAAGATTTAGTCTGGTTTCTTCACATTCAGAATCAGAAAATTAGAACAGTAATCTTTCTGTCCACCTGTCCATCCATCCATCCATTCATCCATCTATCTATCCATCCATCCATTGTTCCATCCATCCATTCCTCTGCTCATTCCTCCATCCATCCACCCCCCTATCCATCCATCCATCTCCATTCGCCCATTTACTCATTTACTCATTTATCCATCCATCCATCCATCCATCCATCTCCATTCCTCATTCCACTCATTCACTCATTCACTCATTCACTCATTCACTCATTCACTCATCCATCCATCCATCCATCCATCCATCCATCCATCCATCCATCCTGTTCTTGGTATCCTCATTGATTGACATCTGCATCTCTTTCAATAAGCCACCTCATTCCAAGGTTCCTGAGCATATGAAGCAAGAGAATGAACTGAGAGGACCCGGTTTGTGGGGGCAGTAAGCTGACTTTGTATAAAATATACAAAAGTATGAAGGCTACTGCTTAACACATTGTAAGCCGCCCTGAGTCTTCGGAGAAGGGCGGCATATAAATAAATAAATAAAAAAAAAGAATGCCTGAAGCTGGAATGTTTGCAGAATTTCACCGAAACTCATTTATTTTATTTTATTTTTATTTTATATTGGATTTCTATACCGCCCTTCTCCCTAAGGACTCAGGGCGGTGTACAGCCAAATTAAAAAAAACATGCAGAACAAATATTAAAAACAATTAAAAGATATATAAATTTGGCCCAATTAAAACTCATTTACCAATTAAAAACGTTTAAAACATTTAAAAACAGTTAAAAATTTCATCTTAAGCCAGCCCGGCTTGTTTAAATAAATGGGTTTTAAGGGCGCGACGGAAGGCACTGAGGTCTTGGATTCTCCTTATCTCTGGGGGGAGCTGATTCCAGAGGGTAGGTGCCCCCACAGAGAAGGCTCTCCCCCTGGGGGTCACCAGCCTACATTGTCTGGCTGATGGCACCCCGAGGAGGCCCTCTCTGTGGGAGCGCACGGGTCGATGGGAGGTCGTTGGTAGCAGCAGGACCTTGGAAACGTTTCTCTGGTTCTTATGGAACATTGGAACAGAGTCTGTAGTCTGGGAGATCTTTACCCAACATCTTTGGAAACTTCCTTGCTATTCCTCTTCTGCTGATCCAGGAGACCAAAGGTCTCCCACCTCCTCCTTGATCCACTCTGATGACCAACTATGACCACCAAAGAGGACTGGAAAGAGAGAAAGTCAGGTGGCAGTAAAGAAATGCATTTCAGCAAGTCGGATCTTCTCAGATCGAAATTGGATTGTGTTTTAATCCTCTCTCCTTAAAGCAGATTGCTGCCAATCATATATGCCTTAATGGATGTTTCAAAATCATGCTTTGTGACGCCCACTCTTCTCTCTCTGGTATTTAAGTCATTTAATGCTGGATTTGCAAGCTGCTTTCTTCCAAGTGGGCATCCAAGGTGAGATAAGGACATGGCGAGGGCTGAGAAAAAGGACAACAAAATCACACGGGAGATAGAGATGAATAGGAAGAGGAATTAAAAAGCTAATAAGATCCTTGGTGGCACAGCAGACTAAAGTGCTGTTAAGTAACACCAGCTGCCTGCAATTACTGCAAGTTCGAATCTCACCAGGCTCAAGGTTGACTCAGCCTTCCATCCTTTCGAGGTAGGTAAAATGAGGACCCGGATTGTGGGGGCAATAAGCTGACTTTGTATAAAAAAGAACACCGCTTGGGGGGGCGGCAAAAAAGCCCTACTAAGCAGGTATATACAAAAGTATGAAGGCTATTGCTTAACGCATTGTAAGCCGCCCTGAGTCTCCGGAGAAAGACAAAAACAAAAATGAAACTAAAGCAACAAAACTTCTGAAAATCAGCCAACCTTTTTTAAAAAATCAAAACAAAAATGCAGACATCTCCCAAACAATGGTTTTTGAGATGCTAACAGGAAAAAAAAAACACAGATAAAGAGATATTAGAATATTTTAAATTGATTAGCTGGAACAGTAAAGTGTACAATGGGCCAGAATATACAATTGTAGTTGATTGGTTGGAGAGTCCTGGCTCCTGCATGAGGCAATCTATGTTATGATTGGTTGCTGTAAGTGTAAAGGGGGCGTTTCCCTTTTTTCCCACCTTTTTCTCTTCAGTCTGTTCTGCATACTGTAGTGATTTACCTCATGATGTTAGTAATGTTCCTATCTTGTCTGCCGTACTGTAAATATAGATGTTAAATATATTTATTTATATAAAACTACAAGTTTGGAATAGTAAAGGATACAATGGGCTAGAACACACAGTTGTAGTTGATGAGGCAATCTAGATTATGATTGGTTGCTGTAAGTGTAAAGGGGGCGTTTCCCTTTTTTCCCACCTTCCCAGGAGATGGTGAATTCTAGTTCTACTTTAGGCATGAAAGCTGGCTAGGTGACTTTGGGTCAGTCACTCTCTCCCAGCCCAACCTACCTCACAGAATTGCTGTTGTGTGAAAAATAAGCGGAGGAAGAAATAGTAGGTTTGTTTGTCACATTGAGTTCTTTACAAACAAACAAACAAACATGGCATATAAAATAAATATTACTACCAAGAAGTGTCCGCAAAGGCATCTGGAGACTGATTAACTTGATTCAGACTCTACCCTGTGCTAATAGACATTTTGAAATGCACTTGCTCTCATTCTCAGTCTAAAACTGTGCATGTTAAAGTGCATTATTTGGGGGCAAGACAGTTTCCTTTCAAAGTAAATAAAGTATTTCCAGCTCAAGACAAGACTTCGTGCATTTGACACGGGATTGTAGCTCATGACAGCTCATCCTGTCGATTAATTTGACATTCGTTGTCGCCAGATGCTCTGCGGTTGCGTCTTCCCTGCCTATAAGTCATTTTGGAAACATCCTACATTTCAAACCGTATCACAAAATAGTCAACCGCCAGTTGGAGATTATTATTTACATAACTTTAGTGGGGCACATTTTCTAGTCAACTTCTCTTAAGATTATGTTCGCCAGGTAACTCGTTTGGTTGAAAGGGAAGGAAGGGAAAGATGAAGGAGGGAAGGGATCTGTCAAACTGCTGGCAGCTGGTGATCAACAGAAGTAACCTGTAGTACTTAACTCTAACCACTGCACTACCATGGCTTATCAACCAAATAAGCCACTTGATGAGCTCCATCCCACTCATGATTCCCCAGGCCTGTAGGCAAAACCATGTCTTCAAAGCCTTGTGAATAATTGTCGAAGTGGGGGCCAATTTTCTCTCCATATGGATGATGTTTCACAAGGAGGGATCCATCATGGAGAAGGCCTTTCTTCTTGGTCCCACTAAATCAAGGGTCTTCAAACTTTAAGACTTGTGGACTTCAACTCCCAGAATTCCTGAACTAACATGACCGGAGGAGGAATTCTGGGAGTTGAAGTCCACAAGTCTTAAAAGCTGTCAAGTTTGAAGACCCCTGTACTAAATGTACCTCCTTAGGAGAGGGGACTCACAGTATTCCTTGCCTCCCTGCTCTGGTAGGTTGAGTAGATGTGACCAGGAGAAGATGGTGCTTCGAATAATCTGGTCCTAAACCATGAAGGGTTTCGGGGTAGTAACCAACATCTTGAATTGATATCGGATCTCCTGCTTGAGCAGATGTTGGACCGCAAGACCTCCAAAATCTCTTCCATCCCTATACCTCTATATTCTATATTTGTAAGACGTCATATGGGGAGAGGAGTCCTATTTCTCTCCATCTTGAGATGGGTACAATTCTTGAGCCTGCATTTTTATAGAGAACCAATTTAATGTTAAACTCTAAATTGAATGTACCCATCGGAATGCAATTATAGTCTTTGTTGGCTGATGCATTTCTTTGAGTTTTACAATCCAGAGAGGTTAGTAGAAGTACAACACATTAAAACACTCATACAAGGGAACATGATATGCAAAATTGCACAAATTAGGAACTGGCTGTGTGTAGAAAAGGATACACCATAGACAGCTGAGAAGAAAATAAGACAAGTTCTATACACAAAAATGTATGCAAATGTTTGCACTCTGATTTTCAAATAAAAAGCAATGTTTCCTACAAATTTAACTCAGCTGCTACTTATTCATGAAGATAAGTATGTACTTTTCTTGGCACAACTGCATCTTGATGGCTATTGTATTTTGGAATTTATATCAGTCGATATCATTGGGACACAGTGGCTCAGTGGCTAAGACGCTGAGCTTGTCGATCGAAAGGTTGGCAGTTCAGTGGTTCGAATCCCTAGCGTTGCGTAACGGGGTGAGCTCCTGTTCCTTGTCCCAGCTTCTGCCAACCTAGCAGTTCAAAAGCACGTAAAAAACGCAAGTAGAAAAATAGGGGCCACCTTTTGTGGGAAGGGAACAGCGTTCCATGCATCTTTGGCGTTGAGTCATGCTGGCCACATGACCACAGAGGCATCTTCGGGCAGCGCTGGCTCTTTGGCTTTGAAAAGGAGATTAGCACCGCCCCCTAGAGTTGGGAACGACTAGCCTTGGCGCTTGGTGGTCTCTTGGTCTCTTGGTTGTTCTCGTTGTCCAACTAAGTGTTTCCTCGATACAAGCTAACAGTAAACAACAGCCTAATCAAGGAACCACCAAGACAGTTCAAGCCACTTGTATTTAAACAAAGAAGAAAACTCCATTCCTTCTAGCACTGATGATGTTACCTAGTTGGGTAATGAAACATCTGCAAGAAAACAACCAAGTTCAGAGACTACCAAGGGCCCCACAGTTCAGTCCTGAGCAAAAAAAAAAAAAATTCTCTTTCATTCAGATGATAAATATAGGGTACAATTAGAATTTAGTAACAGTAACAGAGTTGGAAGGTACTTTGGAGGTCATCTAGTCCAACCCCCTGCCCACGCAGGAGACCTGTACTAGGGATTCGAACCGCCGAACTGCCGACCTTTCTGATCGACAAGCTCAGTGTCTTAGCTACTGAGCCACTTGTGGGTGTACAAAAGAGATTCAAAGAATAATAATGGGGAAAATGGCATCTAGAATGGTTCACTTGTTGGTCTTCCCAGTTATGACGTACAGATGTGGGGGATGGACTCTGCACAAGGTTGAGATGAAGAAGATTAACTCCTTTGAACTTTGGTACAAGAGAGAGAGCTGCTTGGTATTTCTTGGAGAGTTAAGAGAACCAGCTGTTTTACATTAGAGCAACTGAAGCCAGAAGACTCATTGGATGCAATGTTCATGAAACACAAGTGAGAATATTTAGACATATCCTAGTCTTTCAGTAGACAAATGGAGGATCAGGACCTCTTTAAACTAGAATCACAGAGCTGAAGTGGATCTGGTGCTTTGGAGAATAGGTTGACTCCCTCTTCTTTATGACAAACCCTTAGATATTGGAAGACTGCTACCATGTCATCCCTAGTCCTTCTTTTCATTAAACTAGACATAAATATGCTTTATCCTCCACCCCCCTGCTCATCTTTGTTATATTTTTGTAGAAACCATTAGCATATAATAAACCTACATTCATTTGAACTGTCTGGACTCCTGATTCCCTGTACTTGACATTAATCTAATCATTGCAATTACCCAAGGACAGGACAAATGTATCCTGGTCTGTTTTTTGTGGCATCATGGACTGATAGCAGTATTCCAGTATTTGAAGGGCTGCCACAAAGAAGAAAGGGTCAACTTATTAACAAGAAACAATGGATGGAAACTAATCAAGGAGAGAAGGCACCTGGAATTAAGGAGAAATTTCCTAACAGTAAGAACAACTAACCAACGGAATGGCTGGCCTTCAGAAGTTAAGGGTGCTCCATCACTGGAGGCTTTGAAGAAGAGACTGGACAAGCAACCAGCTCTCAACTTGGTTGGACAATGTGACAGGTTGTTTTGAAAATGTGAGAAACTAATACTTACATTGGGGTGGAAAGCATGGCAATTTCAGTACTGGCTTTCCACCAGTTAGTGCCAAGATGGTGTATCTGAATAAATTTGTTTTTTGAGGAAACAAAATGCTTCGGAGGTCCATTTGTGATGGGTGCATTACTTGGAACCTGGTATTAGCCACCCATCTGAAATGGTATAGGATTTCCTGATTGAGCAGCGGGTTGGACTAGAAGACCTCCAAGGTCCCTTCCAGCTCTGTTATTCTATGTTGTATGAATGCAGCAAACTATATTAGCTCAGCTGCCTTGGTATGTACTCTAAATAAATAGTAAGCAATTCCTTCCTTTGGATACTTTTAGCTGTAATTGGTAAACCTCTTTCCTCCCTGAAGCTCACTTAGGTCAGGACCAATGGCATTTTTTTGAGAAAAAGAAGTAATATATTTGGTTTTCTTCCTATATTGTTGGGAAATGTATTCATTTTAAAGTTTCATTGTTGTGTAACATTATAAACGGCCTCTGGCTGACTTTACCAGGAGTGTATGAGCGGAGATTTTTAAAAATAAGGGAATAAGGAAGTCAAAGGATGTCCTTAGGGACTGATTTGCATAAAAATGCAGAAAAATACATGCCTGGGGAGGAGTTGTGGGCCTGGTGGGCTTAACAGTGCTGTTAAGGTTCCCAGTATTTGATGGGGCAGCACCTTGGAAATCGCACAATGTCTTTCCCTGCCAAGTATAGACTCATAAAAACACAAAAGTAAATGTGAGTTGCTTAATTTATACAGTGTCTGCCGATCGGAGTAGCAGAATTGGAACTTGCTGAAGGAAAATTCACAGGGCTAAGAAAAATGACATCACCCTGCCAACAAAAGTGTCTATAATCAAGGCTATGCCCAGTTGCAATGGATGGCTGTGAAAGTTGGACCGTAAGGAAGGCTGAGCGCCAAAGAATGGAGGCCTTTGAACTACGGTGCTGGAGAAGACTCCTGCGAGTCCCTTGGACTGCAAGGCGATCCAACCGATCAGTCCTAGAGGAGATCAACCCTGACTGCTCTTTAGAAGGCCAGATCCTGAAGATGAAGCTCAAATACTTTGGCCACCTAATGAGAAGGAAGGGCTCCCTGGAGAAGAGCCTAATGCTGGGAAAGAATGAGGGCAAAAGAAGAAGGGGACGGCAGAGAATGAGATGGCTGGATGGAGTCACTGAAGCAGTTGGCGTGAGCTTAAATGGACTCCAGAGGATGGTAGAGGACAGGAAGGCCTGGAGGAACGTGGTCCATGGGGTCGCGATGGGTCAGACATGACTTCGCAACTAACAACAGCAAGAAAAATGACATAGTGATTTATAGATGTGCTGCTGTTGCTGTTGCTGCTGCTGCTGATGTTATCCATTCAGTCATGTCCGACTCCTGGCGATCCTACGGGCCACATCTCTCCACATCTTCTTATCTTGCATCACTTCTTTGAGTTGTTTGATGCTCTGGCTAGTGTCAGCATTGATGGTGTTCTTTAATAGCCTGAATGTCTATGGAGATTCTCCATCATCCAGGTCATGGTTGTCCCAAAGGTGCTTTTTTCCAAGAGGCAACTGGACTTTTTATTTTTTTCTTTGAAGAGGTTTCGCTTCTCATCCAAGAAGCTTCTTCAGCTCTGAATGGATGGTGGGGTATGGAAGGATTTATATATATATATCTCTTGCTGAAAGCACAGCTTCACAACACGTTTTTTTCAGCAGTTCCAACAAGGCTCCACACCTATTTGCACTATTCAGGTGACCCTAAGGACACAGACAAAGACAACTAGGCTTTAGAATTTAGAATAACAGAGTTGGAAGGGACCTTGGAGGTCTTCTAGTCCAACCCCCTGCTTAGTCAGGTAACCTTCCTTCCTTCCTTCCTTCCTTCCTTCCTTTCCCTCCCTCCCTCCCTCCATCCTTTTTTCTTTCTTTCTTTCTTTCTTTCTTTCTTTCTTTCTTTCTTTCTTTCTTTCTTTCTTTCTTTCTTTCTTTCTGTCTGTCTGTCTGTCTGTCTTTCTACTTCTGAGCTAGAAATACTTTTGAACACTGGGCCCTATCTAACAAAATGAAATTCAATGTAGAGAAAAGCAAAGTCTTACGCTTAGGTAAGAAAAACTGGGGGAAACCAGGCTTAATAGCAGTGACTGTGAGATCTTGGAGTCTTAGTGGACAATCAGCTAAATATGAGCCACCAGTATGTGGTGGCAGCCAAAAAAGCCAACACAATCCTAAATTGAACTAACAGAGGGATACAATCAAGATCAAATGAGGTACTAATACCACTCTATAAAGCCTTAGTAAGACCACACCTAGAGTATTGAATCCAGTTTTGGTCACCACACTATAAAAAAAGATGTTGAGACTCTAGAAAAAGTGCAGAGAAGAGCAACCAGGATGATTAGGGGACTGGAGGCTAAAACATATGAAGAATGGATGCAGGAACTGGGCCTGGCTAGTCTAGTGAAGAGAAGGACCAGGGGAGACATGATAGCAGTCTTCCAATAGTTGAGGGACTGCCACAGAGAGGAAGGGGGTCAAGCTGTTTTCCAAAGCACCGGAAGGCCAGACAAGGAATAACGGATGGAAACTGACCAAGGAGAGATTCAACCTAGAAATGAGGAGGAACTTTCTGACAGTGAGAACAATCAACCCATGGAACAGAAGTTGCCTTCGGAAGTTGTGGGAGCTTCATCACTTGAGGCTTTCAAGAAAAGATTGGACTGCCATTTGTCAGAAATGGTATAGGGTCTCCTGCTTGAGTGGGGGGCTGGACTAGATATAAATTCCCTTCCAAATATGTTAATCTGTTACTCCCTTCTGTTAGTTCCATCTTGATACTTTTGACCATCTCCACATATGCCACTGAATCAAACTCCATCTGGTGTTGACAGATAAAATAGAACATAGAATAATAGCGTTGGAAGGGACCTCAAAGGTCTTCCAGTCCAACCCTCCCATCCCCCACCCCACCACCCATGGCAGGAGACCATATAACATTTCAGACAAATGGTTGCCTGATCTCTTTTTGAAAGCCTCCAGTGATGGAGCACCCACAACTTCTGAAGGCAAGTTGTCCCACTGAGATTGATTGTTCTCACTGTCAGGAAATTTCTCCTTAGCACTAGATCGTTCCTCTCCTTGGTTAGTTTCCATCTGTTCCTTCTTGGCTTGGCTTTTGGTGCTTCAGAAAGTAATTTGACCTTCTCGTCTTTGCAGGAGCCCCTCAAATATCGGAACATTGCTAACATGTCTCCCCTGATCCTTCTTTTCATTAGACTAGACATACCCAATTCCTGTAATTGTTCTTCATATGTTTTTAGCCTCCAGCCCCCTATTTATTTTTGTGGCTCTTTCTTCTCTTGTGGCCAGTTCTGATTTAGGTCTAAGGACTACTTAAATTGCTGAATCAGGGCTTTTTGGTTGTCTGTCTACCAAGGGAATGCAACTTTTTTCATTTGCCAGGTTCATAAAAAACAGAGGCCGATGATCATCGTGTGTCTTTTATGGGCAACTTCATTAGTGAAAAAGAGCCAGGACTGAAATTCAGGCTGTAAAACCAATGTGGGTGTATAATGCAAGTCAAGTAATTACTCTGTTAAACATCCCCCCCCCCCGCCTTTAAAATGTAGTTACTTGGTTTCTAAAGTGCTAATATACATCCTGGAAGCTGATTGGAATCCTGTATGTTTGCTAAAAAGATTCTATTTCAACGAGAGTAGAGAAATACAGTCAAAAATTAGAACTTTTATTGCAAGTTTGATGCCTAGGCATTCTCAGGCAAGGCTGTTATTAGCTGAGCACTGATTTACTCCAGCTAAACATCTCGCCATTTTTCAAAACAATTCAACCAACAAACTCAGAGTTAGCTCTCAAAACTGTTAGGAAGAATGAAAGTGGTAACCTTTCTTCTCCCTTTCTCTTTGCTTGGAAAGATATTGATCACAAGATATGATCAATCATATTCATCTATAACTAATGTAAAAATGTTTCGCTTACTAATTAAGAATTTGACTTGGAACTGGTATGAGGTTTGGTTCATAATTTAACAGCTCAAGGGGTAGGGAAGAAAATGAGAACAATAAAAAAAATCTTAATTTTTTTCCATCTCTCTCTCTCTCTCTCTCTCTCTCTCTCTCTCTCTCTCTCTCTCTCCATCTCCCTCTCTCCCCTCTCTCTCATTCATTCTCTCTCCCTCCCTCTCCCCCCTCTCTCCCTCTCCCTCTCTCATTCTCTCATTCTCTCTCATTCTCTCTCATTCTCTCTCATTCTCTCATTCTCTCTCTCATTCTCCCTCTCTCCCTCTCTCCCCCTCCCTCTCCCCCTCCCCCCTCTCTCTCATTCTCTCTCTCTCATTCTTTCATTCTCACCCTCTCTCTGTCTCTCTTTCATTCTCTCTCTCTCTCCCTCCCTCTCCCTCCCCCCTCTCAACATTTTAACATTTCTTCTGGACCCAGTTTTTATATTTCTTCTGGGCCAGCCCATTCTCCTCAACTTCTATCTTGACATATTGGGAGGCTGGAATAAAACAACAGTAACAGAAGATTTTCTTCTGGAAAACTATTTTGCATTATTAACTGGTAAATAATGCATAGAGGACTGTGATTTTTCTGGCAGTGCGAAGTTGTGCCACGGAAAATGTAACAGTCAACACATTTGCAGAGAACTGCAAAAGGAGGAAAAAATGGTTTCTGCAGAATGAGACTGAATTTATACTTCTGGGACCTAAGGAAACTTTGAAGACCCAGAAAAAAATATTCATTATAGCAAATCAAAGAGGTGCTGATAGGAAAAGGTAAAAAAAGTCAATATGGCAGCCACAGCCATGCAGTCAAAGTCCCAGTTCCATTTTATGTCCACCACATGTATATAAAAAAAGGGTGATGACTTTGATTGTATCTTGTGGTTGCCATATTGACTTGTCTCCCTGGAGACACCCCTGAGATCAATATGGACATTGTCTATGGAGATTCTCAGTCATCCAGGTCATGATTGTCTCACAAGTGCTTTTTAAGGAGGCAACTGGACTTCCTTGTTTTTTCTTTGAAGACGTTTCACTTCTCATCCAAGAAGCTTCATCAGCTCTGACTGGATGGTGAGGAATGGAAGGATTTCTCCTCCTTGCAGTCAGTTGGTCATCTGCATTCTTTTAGAGAGCCGTTGAGGCCACCTGGAAGTTTATCTGTGTTGTGTGTCCATCTGTGTTCAGGTGGCCTCAACAACCCTCTAAAAGAATGCAAATGACTAGCTGCCTGCAAGGAGTAGAAATCCTTCCATTCCTATCTATCTATCTATCTATCTATCTATCTATCTATCTATCTATCTATCTATCCACCTACCTACCTTCTATCTATCTATCTATCTATCTATCATCCATCCATGTTTCTATTTATGTATCCATCCATGTATCCATCTATGTATCCATGTATCCATCTCTCTATCTGTATCCCTCCCTCCCTCCATCTGTATCCCTCCCTCCATGTATCTATCCATCCATCCACATATCCATCCATCCATTTGTATGCATCCCTCCTTCCCTCCATCCATGTATCCATCCATCCACCCATCTACCTTCCCTCCCATCCATCCATCCATCTGTATCCCTCCCTCCATGTATCCATCCATCCATCCATCCATCCATCCATCCATCCATCCACATATCCATCCATCCATCAATCCATGTATCCATCCATCCATCCATCCATCCATCCATCCATCCATCCATCTGTATCCACCCACCCACCCTCCCATCCATCCATCCACATATCCATCCATCCATCCATCCGTCCATCATGTATCCATCCATCCTCCCACCCACCCACCCTCCCATCCACCCATCCACCCATCCATCCATCCATCCATCTATCCATCCATCCATCCATCCATCCATCCTACAAGTTAATATTTATTGGGAAACGAAGGACTCAATTTACCTTTGTTGCTTCTAGTCTAAAGTATCATTTGCAAAGTTGAACCAGCAGCTTCATGCCTGGTCCAGTCACTGAGTACGCATAGTAGTCTTTCCAGAGAATCTAATCTCCATTGTTGGGGATGATAATTTCTCACCTCGGGGGTCAAGATCTTGCTGTCTCCATCTGTCCAAACTCAATCTCCACACCCAGTGAAATGAATGCAGGGTGCCGTTGCATACACAAAGTGCTCGTGAAGAGCTTTTGTAGCCTTCGTACCTTCCAAGGACCACAGATGGGCCTGAACTGCAGAAAGACAATACTGTATGTTACAACATCCTCTAACATCTACTGGGCCATCTAACTGTTGCCAAACCATCTCATCGTGCTCCATTGTATCAATATTCATAAAAATCCGAGGGGGATATAAAATATGCACGCACCCCCCCCCCCAAAAAAAAGTTTAGTAAAGTTCAGAGGGCTGTTTTGCATTTTGTACGGATTTAATACGTCCCTGGACTGTTGAGGTTCTCGCGCCAATTACCAATTCATGAAACGTCGCTTGGAATTAGCAAATCTCTTTCATTTGCTTGCTTAGAAGGAAAATGCTTAATAGAGGCTGCATGAATTTTGCAAATTATGCTCGACTGGACGCTGATTAATAGAAAGTCGTAGATGGAGCTTTGAAAATGTTGAGGCAGGAATCACTCTAGGTGCTGCTTACCTCTCAACGAAGCGATATAAAAAGGCAGAGGGGATGTTTCATTTCTGCCCCCCCTTTCTCCTCTTTTAAATGTAATTTCTTTCTATCTTAATTGATGTTCACGCCGAATATGAAACTGGACCTTGTTATGGGAGGGAAAGGATGACTTCTCCATCATTATCTCAAGACAGATAAGAGGCTCAGCCAAGCTGAAATTGCCTAGATTAAATTGGAAGCCAGAGAATTTTTTTTTTCTCCTCAAGCACTTTTATGTTAAATGGTTAAAATTGGGGATGCTGGGGGTGGGGGAAATATCCCCCAATGTGAATGATATCAAGCAAAGGAAGGAAGGAAGGAAGGAAGGAAGGAAGGAAGGAAGGAAGGAAGGGAAGGAAGGAAAAGCAATAGCAATTAGACTTATATACTGCTTCACAGTGTTTTTACAGCTCTCTCTAAGCGGTTTACAGAGTCAGCCTGTTGCCCCCAACAATCTGGGTCCTCATTTCACTTACCTCGGGAGGATGGAAGGCTGAGTCAACCATGAGCCGGTCAGGAAAGAACTACTGGAAGTGGGAATGTTTTTTTTATAGCAATAGCCCTTAGACTTATATACCGCTTCACAGTGCTTTACAGCCCTCTCTAAGCGGTTTTCAGAGTCAGCCTCTTGCCCCCGACAATCTGGGTCCTCATTTTACCAACCTTGGAAGGTTGATTCTTGAGCTGGTCAGGATCGAACCCCTGGCAGTCTGCAGAATTAGCCTGCAATAACTGTATTCCAGGGGTGTCAAACTCAATTTCATTGAGGACCAACCACATCACAGTTGTGTTTGACCTCCAGGGGATGGAGTCAGAGGTGGTATTCAGCCGGTTTGGACTGGTTCGGGCCAACCGGTAGCGCCGACAATCAGTTGGACCCGCCCACCTGCCTCCGCTCTATCCTGTCCTATATTTCCTGCTTTGTAGCTCATCTCAATCACAGCAGCACAGCTGATTTCGTCCCCCTCGCTTTTCTACTTACCGTTGCTGACTTGGAAGGTAAGCAGCTGAGCTTCTAAATGCTCCCATTTTCAGCACTGCGAGCAAACGCCTTAGGTATGTGCGCGTGCAAAGCACATGCTCATTAAGCCGGTTGTTAAGACGGCAGCATCCCACCACTGGCTGGAGTGGGCGTGGCCAGGGTGGGCAAGGCCAACTCGACGTCATTCATATCGGGGGCGCCTTTGGTGGCTCCAGCGTTCTGTCAGAGAAAATGGGTCCCGAGCTCTGTTTTCATCTCCGACGGCCTCCTGTAACCCACTGCCAGTGAAAATGGAACCCAGAAGGGCCACATGTGGCCCTTCTGAGTTCCATTTTCACTGGCAGAGGCACTGTGGGCTAGTCTTTCACTGTTCCCAGGGCGGCCCCGCGGACCATATCTAAGCATTCTATGGGCCGGATCCGGCCCCCGGACCTTGACTTTAACACTCCTGCTGCATTCTATCCACTGCACCACCATGGCTCAAAGCACCTAAATGTTCCCCATGAGGGGTTTGAACTCATCATTAATCCTCTAACCCAGAGGTCCCCAATCTTTCTAGCTCCGCAGACGGGTGGAAACAGCAGGGTGGGGGTAGGGAGATGGGATGGTTGCATCATTGGTAGGTTCTCCCCGGTTCCGCCCGGTTCTCCCGAACCGGTAGCGGTGATGATATGATGTCACTGAACCGGTTCTGCCCTCCTGCCCCCCCATCCACCCCCCGCATTATTCTTACCTTTTATTTGCCCCCACCCCCAATCTATTGCTGCCTCCTGAGTCCCAGCTGATGACTAGAGGGGGAAAAACTGTTTAAACTCTTGCCACGGGGCTTCAAAGGGCCGCCCTACAGCTGATCAGTGGTAAAAGATAGTTTGGTGGTAGACTGGTGCCTGCAAAAATAAATGGGTAGATCGGTACAGCTCTGCAAGCAGTTAAAAGCCTGGTAGACCAGTACCTCTGCTAAATCCTAAAGAATTGTCCCATGACCATCAAGCCACGCCCACAAAATAAGCCACACCCTCAGAACCGGTAGTAAAAAAATTTAGAACCCACCCCTGGGTTGCACACTCACATGCAGCTTTCACAAATGTAACTTGCCCGCCACTTCTGGGACCCAGTTCCAAATGTGCCACGGCCCAACATTGAAAACAGATCAAAGCTTGGGGACCCCCTGATCTACCCCATTGAAGATTCTAGCATGGTCTTTTTTTTTTCTCATAAATGTTCAAATTTATAACCCGACAGTCTAAACCGACAGGAGCCTTGGTAGTACAGTGGTTTAAAGCACCCTGTTATTAACACAGCTGCCTGCAATTACTGCAGGTTCGAATCTTACCAGGCTCAAGGTTGACTCAGCCTTCCATCCTTTCTAAGGTAGGTAAATTGAGGACCCAGATTGTGGGGGGCAATAAGCTGACTTTGTATAAATATACAAAAGGATGAAGGCTATTGCTTAACACCCTGAGTCTCCGGAGAAAGGTGGCATATAAATCAAATTTTAAAAAAAAATTATGCTGGATTTCTTCAACTGACTTCCAGATGTTCTCAGCAGTGGCAACACTGATGCTTTAGGGATGTAAAGGATCTTGGTGGTTTTCTGCTCTGGAATTATAAAATGGCTTTTCCCAGAGGGAGACGTCTCCCAAGCAAGCAAGCAAGGATTCTAGAAATACTGATAGAATATTTGTAGCTCAGGGTTGAACTCTCAATAGCAATAACTGTGAAACATCAGTAAGTGCAAGAGGGGCCTTGGAGTCCTAGTGGTCGATCACTTAAACATGAGCCAGCTGTGTGCGGCAGCAGCCAAAAAAGCCAATGCAACCATTTTACAAAGCCTTGGTAAGACCACACTTGGAATATTGCATCCAGTTTTGATCTTCTCTTCCCTTCGCTTTTTCATCCATTTACTCCCTTCCCTTCTTCTTCCATTTACTCCCTTCCCTTCCCTTCTTCATCCATTGAGTCCCTTCCCTTCTTCATCCATTTACTCCCTTCCCTTCCCTTCTTCATCCATTTACTCCCTTCCCTTCTTCTTCCATTTACTCCCTTCCCTTCTTCTTCCATTTACTCCCTTCCCTTCTTCTTCCATTTACTCCCTTTCCTTCTTCTTCCATTTACTCCCTTTCCTTCTTCTTCCATTTACTTCCTTCCCTTCCCTTCTTCTTCCATTTACTTTCTTCCCTTCCCTTCTTCATCCATTTAACCCTCCCCTCCCCTTCCCCATCATGCTTATTTATTATTATTGGTTCAATTTATATGCCGCCCTTCTCCGGAAACTCAGGGCGGCTTATAATGCGTTAAGCA
Organism: Pantherophis guttatus; assembly: GCF_029531705.1. The sequence continues at coordinate 5,832,719 of NW_026844077.1, read as the reverse complement.
ATAGCCTTCATACTTTTGTATATACCTGCTTAGTAGGGCTTTCGCCCCTCCCCCCCAAGCGGTGTTCTTTTTTATACAAAGTCAGTTTATTGCCCCCACAATCCGGGTCCTCATTTTACCTACCTTAGAAAGGATGGAAGGCTGAGTCAACCTTGAGCCTGGGGAGATTTGAACTTGCAGTAATTGCAGGCAGCTGGTGCTAATTAACAGCACTTTAGTCTGCTGCGCCACCAAGGTTCTTGGTGGCACCAAGGTTTAGAGCTAAAGGTTATAAACTTTTTTTTTTAAAAAAAGAGACCATTCAAAATGTTGAAAGCCGGACTTCCGGTTTCCTTGTCTTCGGCGACGGCGGCGCTCTTTGAAGCTCCGCCAGCCCCGCCGCCTGTAGAGCCGCTTCGCGATCGAGAAGCGGCTCGAAAACTTCAAAATCCTGAGGATTATTGGAGGAGAGATAGCAGGGCACAGGTCGAGCCCCTGTAACCCCCCAGGGAATTGTTTCTGGGGAGGAAACAGGCGCGGCTCCCTTCCAACCTGCTGAGACTCCGGGCGGCGTGGGACGATTCTGCTTCTGCAGAACAAGCCGGCTGCAGGAAACTTAAAGCGAAAGAACCAGCTTTAATAAACAGCGAAACTACCTGAATCCTGAAATTTGGAAACGCAAGTATTAGCACTTTGTTGACTTTTCAATTTGAGAAAATGCGAGTGAGTGAAAGTGCTTTGAAAAAACATGGCGCCTAGCTTCAGAGTTAACGAGCCAGCGAGTGTGGATTGGTGAAGTTACTTTGTTTTGCTACAAAGTTTCCAAGTTGCTACTAAGCTGCCTTGCTTGTTACAAGAGAAATAACTCGGAAATTTTTTCCCTTTTCAATATTGGACTTTGCTTTATTTTAACCCTTGTTTGATCAAATCTGGGGGACTTTTTTAGAAGTCTTTGTGCAGGAGGGAAAGGAAAAGGAACCTCCCTCTTTAGAAAAACTAGATCACGAGCCAGGATGGCTTCAAAGAAGCAGGAAGGGAAGGCATTAGGGGGGGGATCCCCCACACACAAACAGCAAACGCAACTTCCCCCTGCTCAACAGCTACAAACTCAGAAAAAAGAATTTGATGTGGCAGATTTAAAAGAATTTATTTCTAAAACTTTGGATGATAAATTTCAAGAATCACAACAGGAACTTCAAAAATCACATCAGGAATTTTTGCAGGAAATTAATGAAATTAAAGACATGGTGAAACAGAATCAAATTATGGTGACCAAAAAAATATCAGAAGTGGCGTCTGGCCTGGCAGATTTTATTGGGAAAGTTGATTTTAAAGTTGAAGAATTTAAATCAGAAGTTAATGTTAGGATGAAAGACAATGATTATAAAATTGATGAAGTTGACAATAAAATGCAGAGAATTGAAGATGAGATTGTTATGATACAATTCCGGGCGATGGAATTTGCCATACGGCTTCGGGGAATTCGAGAGGAGGAAAGACAGGACTTGAGACAAGTTTGCTCTGAAGCCCTGGCTAAGATTCTACAAGTTAATCCTGATTTGGTATTTCATAAAATAGATAAAATTTACAGAGTGAACTCTTGGGTGGCCAGGCAAAGACAATTACCCAGAGATGTGGTCATATACTTTACTGAGAGAGAAATTAGAAATGATATCCTGCAAAAATCTTTCCACACCTCTATACAAGTGGGGGGCTCACGGCTTGTAATTTTTAAAGAGTTACCTCCTAAAATGCTGAAAGCTAGAAAAGAATTTGGTTTTCTTGTTAAGGAATTGAAAAATTTACAGATACCCTTCCGGTGGGATGCACCAGCTGGGGTAATTTTCAGATATAAGGGAGAAGGATATCGGTTGAATACCGTGGAGAAGGCGCAACACTTTTACAGTACTATTCTTATGGAAAGAACACCATCTCCACGTACATCTACAGTTCTGGAGATTAAGGAGAGTGAAGAGAGGCAATTGAAAGAACAGTCTAAGCAGGAATTAGAAAACGTGCAAGGTGCAGAAGGAGGTATTCTGAGTGAGCCATCGCTGGATTCTTCTCCAATTTTGGATTTGATTCAGTTGACTGAAGTTAAAGATCAACGTATAACTAGAGCTCAATCCAAGCTACTTAAACAGAAGCAACAACAACAACAGGAAAGACAAGACAAGAAGGCAGTTAAGAGCACTACACAAGAGATTGGCGCTATGGGAGGAGCGAGATCGAAGCTTGTGGATGAACTTCAAGCATATTGCTCCGCGCTCCATGAAGAGGTCAATGACCTTTAAGTGTTTATCTTGGAATGTCAATGGGTTGAATTCAGCACAGAAAAGGAAAAAATTATTTACATATTTGAAACAATTTAATAATGATATAATATGTTTACAAGAAACGCACATTACAACTCAAGATCAAAAATATTTGATAAACTCAAAACTAGGAGCACATTATATATCTTCAACTTCGCAGAAAAAGAATGGTGTGGTTATTTATGTAAATAAAAAATTAACAGCAAAAGTTATAGAAGTAGATCAAGATGGTAGATTTGTAGCAATTGAATTGTTTACAGCAAATGGACAAATTCTTTTGATTGGAATTTATGCTCCCAACCAACAACAGGATTATTTTTACAAGATGTTACATACTAAAATATTGCAATGGGACTACAGATCTATTTTAATTATGGGAGATTGGAATGGAGTAATTGATTCTAAATTAGATAAAAAGAGCTTGGCAAAGTCTAGAATTAGATTACCACAGACCTTTTTTGATATGAAAGAAGATATGGAACTAAAAGATGTTTGGAGAATACATAACCCAAATGAATTGGATTACACTTTTTTTTCTGATAGACATAGATCTTTTTCTAGGATTGATTTTATCTTGTTGTCAAATGATCTACTTGTTAAGACAAAAAGAACAAAGATTTTTCCAAGAATTTTGACTGATCATAGTCCTGTATGGATAGAAATCGAGATGGATAAGGTTGAGAGACGTTCCTGGAGATTAAATGAGAACCTGTTTAGATATGAAAAAAATATAATAGAACTTAAAAAGCATTTGAAAGAATTTTTTGAAATAAATTTGAATAAAGGTACCCCAGTTGAAATTGTTTGGGATGCAAGTAAAGCTTATATGAGAGGGGTACTTATCTACATGAATTCTAAACATAGACTGTTCCGACAAAAGAAAAGATCTGAGTTGGAAATGGAAATAAAGAATAAAGAACAGTTACTTATTAAAAACCCAACAGATGAAAGAATACGAAGTGCTATAAAACTTTTGAAAGATCAATTCCAAATGCTTATGGCGGAACAAGTTGCAACAAGTTTACAATACGCGAAGCATAATACATTTTGCAATGCTAATAAACCGGGCAGATGGTTGGCTTACACATTGAGGAAAAAACAAAGTATACGGACTATTGATAGTATTGATATTGGAGGGAAAGAAATCTTTCAACAAAAACTAATTAAAGAAGCTTTTGTGGATTATTACACTAAACTATATGCCAAAGATGAGGTGCAGAATGGACTTATAGAAAAATATTTAAAGGATAAGAGAGTTACAAAAATTACTGATCAACAAAAGGAAAGAATGAATTATCCTATAACAGAGGAGGAGATAACAGCAGCAATTAAACAGCTAAAAACAGCCAAAGCTCCTGGCACGGATGGTTTGACTGCAGTGTACTATAAAACTTTACAAGCTGAAATGGTGGGACAACTTAGAGATTTATTTTGCAATATTCAACAAGGGGGTAAAATACCCCCATCCTGGACAACTGCTTATATATCTTTGATACCAAAAGAACAAGTTGGTCCTAAAAAACCAGAGAACTACAGACCAATATCTCTTTTGAATACAGACTATAAAATTTACGCGAAGGTATTAGCCAACAGGTTGATGCCAGTAATCCAAAAGGTGATTCATGAGGACCAAGCGGGATTTATTGAGGGTAGATACATGAAGGACAATGTAAGGCAAGTAATAGACTTATTGGAATATCTTGATAAGAATAAACAGACTTCTGCAGTGCTGGTCTTTTTGGATGCGGAGAAGGCCTTTGATAGAGTGGATTGGAATTTTCTACTAAAGACTTTAAAAAAGATGGGCTTTGGGGACCAGTTTACACAGGCAATCTCAGCAATTTATCAAGAGCAAAAAGCACAGATTATTATTAATGGAAGTTTGACGACAGAGTTTAAAATTGAAAAAGGAACAAGACAGGGATGTCCGTTGTCCCCACTTTTATTTATTTTAACATTGGAAGTCTTGCTAAATACAATACGGGACTCAAAAATTTTGAAAGGCATAATGATAAGGCAAGAGGATTATAGAGTAAAGGCATTTGCAGATGATCTGGTGGTTACCCTATCACAACCAATGGAATCAATAATCTTGATGAACGACATTATACAAGACTATGGTAGAGTTTCAGGTTTCAGAGTGAACTCAAAAAAGACTAAAATGATAGTCAAAAATATGACACAAGATCGTAAATATGAGTTTGAAAGGAGGGCAGGTTTTGAAATTGTACCTAAGGTAAAATATCTTGGAGTTCAGGTTGCAGAATCAAACATGAAATTGTTTCAAAATAACTATGAGGTGTTGTGGCGAGAGGCTCAGAAAGACATGGAGACTTGGAAAAAGCTGCAACTGTCTTTACTTGGAAGAATAGCAGCAGTTAAGATGAACATTTTGCCAAGATTTCTGTTTTTGTTTCAAATGATTCCGGTGCTTAAAAGTGATAAACAACTGAAAGTTTGGCAAACTGGACTTAATAAGTTTGTCTGGAACGAGAAAAAGCCGAGAGTGAAATTGAAAATTATGCAAGATGTTCCAGAAAGAGGAGGCCTTAAACTTCCAAACCTACAGTTATATTATGATGCAGCAGCTTTAACTTTAACAAGTGATTGGTTTGGAAGTAAAAAGGCTGGAATATTGAATGCAGAAAGTTTTGATCTTGAATTTGGATGGCATGCTTACCTATTTTATGATGACAAAGTTGATAAAGTATTTAAAAGTCATATACTTAGAGATTCTTTGATGAGAGTTTGGAAGAAGCACCGACTCAAATGGGATTATAAAATACCGCTATGGCTGGATCTTGGTCATACCTTGTGGAATACAAATATAATGTCACTCGGGGGGTTTTTATACAAAGAGGTTCTTTTTACAGATGCGGGCAGATGGCAGTTGAAGACATTGCAGACACTGTTGGACGAAGGGATTAATTTAACCTGGTTACAATATAATCAATTACAACTGAGATGGAAAGAGGACCAAAAAACTGGTATTATGTTGCATGAGGAAGAATTGGTTAGACATATAAGAGAGAAAGGTCCAATGCATATTAAAAGGCTTTACAATGTTTTGCTAGAAAGGGATTCAAAAACGGAATTAGTTAAAGATTGTATGATTAAGTGGGCACAAAATTTTGAAGAACCAGTGATGTTGGAAACATGGGAAAAAATTTGGGTTCAGAATGTTAAATTTACACAGTCGCAGAATCTGAGGGAAAATTTCTATAAAATGTTTTATAGATGGCATCTAGATCCTAAAAAGTTGTCATGTATGTACCCTAATGTTCAGCCAAAATGTTGGAGATGTGAATGTTTGGATGCTACGTATTATCATGTTTGGTGGACCTGTAGGAAAGTTAAGGCTTTTTGGATAAAAATATGGTGGGTCATGCAGAATGTTTTGAAGAAAAAAATTCAATTTTCTCCACAATTGTTTTTATTGGGCATAGTTAAGGGTTTTACACGGGATGAAACAAAATTAATATTGTATATGATAACAGCAGCAAGATTGTTGATAGGTAAATATTGGAAGAATGAAGCTTTGCCTACTATCGAGGAATGGACTTCGAAGATGGCCAGTTTTGCAGAGATGGCGAAGATTTCAGCATATTTAAAAGATTGTTCACAAGAGACTTATGAATGGGAATGGAAAAGGTGGATAGAATATGTTCAGAACAAATACCAAATTAGAAAGTATCAAATAGCTTTTATTTGAAAATAATGTATTAGAAATATTTTAATATAAAGAGACAAAGAGGGAAAATTATGTAGGGGGAGGGATGGGTTCAGGTATACATATCAGTGTTATTAGTTATGAGTACATAATAGGGAAGTCTGGGGGGGGGAGGGTTAGGGAGGGTTAGGGAGGACGGGAAGTTTGGGGAGGGAGGTGGGGGGGTGAAAAAAAAAGGGGTGAAAATGTAATTGTAAAACTTTTGCAATAAAAAAAAAAAAAAAAAAATGTTGAAAGCCCTGCCAACAGATTCTTTTAAAAACCACTCTTGATTGTAGATTACGGGACAGAGAGGGTTGCCTGCTTTTTTCCCCCACCCTGTTAAATGTTCCTTTGCTGGCTCTATTTCTCCATGGCAGAGTGACTAATAATGATTTACAACCCTCAGCCTCCAAGAAAAAGGACCATTTCAAGCAGCTAAGCTGTCAACGCAGGACTGCTGAGTGGGTCTTGCTGATGCCAAATAAAACTGTACTAAAAAATAAATAAATAATACAGATGAATAAGCCCTAAATGCACCTGTGTTTTTATGACAAATGTGATTTTTCAAAATATCTGCTTTCCGCTGGCTTCTCCTGCCTTGTGTCTCAGACATTTTTTCTTTGAAACGCCTTTCTTTTTTTTTCTCAAAGACCGAGAAAAAGAAGAAATTCTACAGACATCCTTCTGGGGTTCAGAGAAGGCTCTTTCTTGTTTGACCTCAGGAATTGCCCAAGGGCTAATCATTCCTGACTTGACCAGAGGTGGTTTTTCATCCTGATTCTTCCAAATTGCTCCCTCGTGAGCTGCTGGTCCTTCCACACTCTTATGCGTGCTGCTCACATCCCCGTAAAATTCTGAGTTAGAAAGAAGGATAGTGCTGCACTCTTCCAATATTTGAGGGGCTGCCACAAAGAAGAGCCTTGGTAGTACAGTGGTCTAAGGCACCCTGTTATTAAGCTGGTTATTAAGACCAGCTGCCTGCAATTACTGCAAGTTCGAATCTCGCCAAGGCTCAAGGTTGACTCAGCCTTCCATCCTTTCTAAGGTAGGTAAACTGAGGACCCAGTTTGTGGGGGCAACAAGCTGACTTTGTATAAATATACAAAAGGATGAAGGCTATTGCTTAACGCACTGTAAGCCTCCCTGAGTCTCCGGAGAACGGCGGCATATAAATCAAATTTAAAAAAAAAAAAGAAGAAGAAGAAGGGGTCAACCTATTCTCCAAAGCAGCTGAAGACAGGCCAAGAAGCAATGGATGGAAACTAATCAAGGAGAGAAGCAACCTAACAAATCAACAGAATAACAGTCTTGGAAGGAACCTTGTAGGTCATCTAGTCCAACCCCCTGCCCAAGCAGACCCTACACCATTTCTGACAGATGGCAGTCCAGTCTCTTCTTGAAAGCCTCCAGTGATGAAGCTCCCAAAACTTCTGAAGGCAACTTCTGTTCCACTGGTTGATTGCTCTCACTGTCAGAAAATTTCTCCTTATTTCTAGGTTGAATGTCTCCTTGATCAGCTTCCATTCATTATTCTTTGTCTGGCTTTCGGGTGTTTTGGAAAACAGCTTGACCCCCTCTTCTCTGTTGGCAGCCCCTCAAATATTGGAACACTGTTATAATGTCCCCCCCATGGTCATTTTCTTCATTAGACTAGCCATGCCCAGTTCCTGCAACCATTCATCGTATGCTTTAACATAGAACTAAGGAGAAATTTCCTGACAGTGAGAACAATTAATCAGTGGAACGACTTGCCTCCAGAAGTTGTGGATGCTCCAACACTGGAGATTTTTAAGAAGAGATTAGACAGCCATTGGTTTGAAATGGTATAGGGTTTCCTGCCTGAGCAGGGGATTGGATTAGAAGACCTCCAAAGTCCCTTCCAACTCTGTTATTCTGTTAGTATCCTTAGGACAGAGTTATCAACCACTGGTGGAAAAGTCACGTCCAGCCTCAAAAAACCTTTGCATGACCTTCAAGTTAATTTTAAAAGGACATGGAAAGTAATGAAAGAGAGAAATGATGAGAGGATGGGTGATGAGAGAGGTAAAAAAAGAAGGGGAGAGGAAACATTAGGATACAATTTACTCTGTCCTCAGATCATAGCAAATGAAATTGGATGTAATCCAAAGATTTTTCCAGCCCTAATTTTTTTCCATTTCAGACACAGCGTTGTCCAATCTCTTCTTAAAAACCTGACAGTTAGAACAACCTAGAACTGAGTTGGGTGCTCCAACACTGGAGGATTTTAAGAAGAGATTGGACAACCATTTGTCTGAAGTGGTATAGGATATCCTACTTGAGCAGAGGGTTGATCATTACTCTCTTTCATTACCAACTCTGCTATTCTGTTATTGTGTCTCTTCCCATCATCCGCTTTGCTCTTTTTCTGATTCATTCCAAGTTCAAACAACCAGCTCCTTCTTACCCAAATTCACATCTTTGCTCCCCCTGACACACCTGTACCAACTGGAATCAAATTGATTTCTCAACTTACTTGCCAATTTCTGGGTTGCATTAATTGCAGGAGAGCGAAAAATTAGAAAGGTTCTATCAAACCTGGAGATAAACCTATGCAAGCTACTGTTGGAAGGAAAATTCATCTGGTTCAGTTCCAATCCGGGAGAAAGGCAGTGGAAACAACATGGAGGCTGATTGGAAAGATGGTTTCCAATGAACAGAACCACAAAGACAGTTCTGGGTCAGCTGAACAAAATAGAGTTGCGAGTGGGTGAGTTTTTATACCTTCTCTGGGCTTTGTATTTGAGCTTCCTGTTCCTGTGCAATAACATGTCCTTTAATATTCTATTGACTGTTATCAGATTGCTATGGGGTCATGTAGGGGTCATGGCTGGCTCTATAGGCAAAAGAGGAAATGCAAATCCTAGGTGTTTGTCTGAGCTAATCTTGTCAGTCTTTGGCTTATTGCTTATCTGGAGTTTCTGTCTGACCCAGTCTTTCTGAATGGATTACCGAATCTGCATTTCTAAAAGCTGGCCTCCTCAGTTTCTGCTTGGGGGGCAGGAAAACTGGGGCTGGTTTCTGCCTCCCTTAAGATTTTTAATTTCTCCTTTAGGGGAAATATTCTATCCTGCCTTTTAAAAAAAAAAAAAATTTCCCAAGATATTTCATTCTTCTGGGGTGAGGGTGGGGGGTCTTCCTGCCCTAGGAAAGTTGCAGCTGCATTAGAGGTGGGTTTCAGCAGGTTCTGACCAATTCTGGAGAACCGGTAGCGGAAATTTTGAGTAGTTCGGAGAACTGGTAGTAAAAATTCTAACTGGTCCCGTCCCATCTATTCTCTGCCTCCCAAGTTCCAGCTGATCGGGAGGAAATAGATATTTTGCAGTAACCTTCCCCTGGATTGGGGAAGGAATAGAGATTTTACAGTATCTTTCCCTTGCCACGCCCACCAAGCCACACCCACCAAGCCAAGCCACACCCACAGAACCGGTAGTAAAAAAATTTGAAACCCACCACTGAGCTGCACAGTGAAGATGATTTGCAAGTCGCTACATCTGGAAGAAAAACAAAACAAAACTGGATGAATAAAAACTGAGCCACCCAGCAATTTTAAGGCTGTTAATATTACCATAATGAAAAATGGATAGTCCATTCTGCACTCTTTACTTCCTTTCATCCACTCACCTTTTAGCTCCTCCGTATTAATCCTGAAATACTGTTGATGATGCAACTAACAGTTTTCCGGTAAGTGACCCAATTCCAAACACATTAACTCAAGCAGAAACGGCCTTTCTGGAGTCTCTGCTTTCTAAAAGATTTACAGATCGTAAACTTTTTCTTGATGTATTAAGTGGGCCATTGGCTCTCTTCCTGCTCTATGCACAAGTCTCCGAAGCAAGATAGGGTAATCTTCTAAACATGTTATTTGCTCAAAAGATGAGTCACATCCGATAGAATTCAACCCCAGGAGCAAAAATGCCAAATTTCTCGTTCTTTCCTATATGAATCTGGTGTGTAAAATGTTCTTTTTTTTTTTATAAAAAAAATTGTTGGTTTTTTTTGACACACAGGCAGACACACATACAATGTATTTTTTTCTGAACAGAGTATTGGCCGGTTCACAAATTTAAACAATTTTTAGTTATTTCAACACAATTTATATATTCCCTTTTTGCCATAGTATTTATTCTCTCTATTTTCTTTCTTTCTTCCTTCCTTTTTTTAAAAAAATCAATATTACCCATTCATCCTAACTCTAATCTTAACCAAATTCCACTTTTTCCTTTCATCTCTATATTACACCCTTTAAGTTTGAAACCTCCTTTAACATAATTACTAATATTACAATCATTCATTTCATATCATATTAAAATAATAAACCAAATACATTTTATACCATATATTTCCTTAAATCTTATTCCAAATCATACACTCCAATATCTTCGTAAAAATCAATTAATTATATAGCAGGGTTTTTTTTCTTTATATCCTTGAATCTTGTCTCTAGTTTTCAAATACTTTATCAAAGATATATATTTATACCTCTTCAAACAACATCTTAATCATTTCTACCTTCATCACAGTCTAACTATTTCAAAATACAGTATCATTTCATCTTCCAATTGATACAATTTCCCTAATTAAATTTATTCATATTTTTAGAAGTTGTCATTTTATAAACTCCAACAATGCAATTAAAAATATTCCAATTATTACAATTTCTCTAATGTTAGATAAAACATATTTCTAAAAGCTTCTTTCATTTCGTTCATACTTCCATATAATTTTCCATTATTTTAAACTACTTCATTACCATCAAAATTTCATTTTTTACCAGCATTCGTTTCATCTATAAATCCTACTTTAATTCATATTTCATTTCTAAATGTATACAACATATTCCTACAATTTCCCTAATTAAAGTTGTTCATATTTTTAAAAACTTGTCATTTTAAACTCCAACAATGCAATTCAAAATATTCCAATTATTACAATTGCTCTACTTTTAGATAAAACATATTTCTGAAAACTTATTTCATTTCATTCATACTTCCATGTAATTTTCCATTATTTTAAATTACTTAATTAACATCACAATTTCATCTTTTTACCGTCATTCATTTCATCTATAAATCCTACTTCCATTCATATTTCAATTCTAAATGTATACAACATATTCCTTTTTTATTTATTTCCCTTTCTCTCTTCTTGAGAAGGTTGAGGAACCAAACTGCTTTCTTGGAATACACTTTTTTTTTTTTTAGAATTTTCAGGATAGATGTTGCACGTAGATCATACAAGATTGTGTGAAGTAGCTCAAAATTCAGTGTCAACTGGTCAATGAAAAGTGCTTGCAATGATTCTGGCCATGTTGACACATTACTGATGGAAGATCTTCTATCTGAGTCCTTTGAGGAGTCATTTGAGGTGGTCTCTGAGCTTGGTTGTTTCCTTGAAGACGTTTCATGACCAAACTAGGTAACATCATCAGTGCTAACCCTATAGATGGTAAACCACTGGATATAAGAGAGAGAGAGAGAGAGGTTACACCATTTTGAAAAGCTAAATCGATGGTGAATTAATTCTTATCCAAACCTAGTCCAAAGAACCCAGTATAGGCAGTCTCTGACATTTCCAGCTAAATGGGCTTCAGAAAATAGACAAGAAAGATGAAGATTCTTGACAGCTTCTGGAGGGTAGATGATTAACTTTTTAACTTAAGATTGCTTAGAAATCAGATTTGTGCTCTACTGAAGTTCTAGAACATGGGTGTCCAAACTGGGCAACCTTAAGAATTGCGGACTTCAATTCCCAGAATTCCCCAGCCGGAACATTCTAGAACAGGAAGATCCAAACTTAGCAACTTTAAGACCTGTGGGCTTGGCTGGCTGGGGAATTCTGGGAGTTTGAAGGCCACAGGTTTTTAAATTGCCAAGGTTGGATATTCCTGTTCTAGAATGTTCCTGAAGTAAAACCTGAATACGTTCGTCTTCTCTTTTATAGGATAGATTGATTTTACAACCGGTTAATATGAGGCACTTAATATTATTTCCTCCTTTATGGCCCATCGAATATCGCAATATACTGTTGGAAAAAATTCAGAAGATTTCCGAGGAATGCCTGAGGCTTAATGGATGTCGGTCTCAACGCTAGCTTTTAATCCTGGCCTTCCATCTGCATTATAGGGGTAATAATACCGATCTCCTTGCAATAGTTACGTTATAACTCTTAAAAATGAAGTTCTTGGAACTATACATACATGATGGTTAGAGCTCATACATCATGGATACTTAGCATAGGGGGAAAAAAAAGAAACAAACTAGCATTTTGAACCTAGCTTGATTTAATCCTTTTTGCTATGTCGATTATGGTCAGTTGCGATCTCCCCATTAACTGTGAAGGAAAGGAAATAAATATGACATTTATGAGCTCGGAGCAGTGTTTTTTTGGCAAGCCTTGGCTTCCCGTACATTTACCTACCGATAAATTAAACAAATCAGGGGAATTAAGATAAGTTAAGCAAATTAAAGCAAATGGCAAGAATCTGTGACTTAAATGAAGTTCAAATCTAATTAACGCAAATGATGTTGTTACAGAGTGATGGGAGAAACCCAGCTCAGGCTGCTCAAATATTTGTCAGTGGATCTGAAGATACTGGGAAAATCTCAGTTTGCGGTAGAATGGCAGCCTTTGTAACTGCTGCAACGTGCAATCTGCAATTATCAATTAGCAGGACCCCCAATTAACGCGGGCGGGTGCCACCGCAGACAGAAAGGAAGGGTTTCCAAGCTGGCAGAATTGCAGAGGCCAAAGGAAAATGTCACGGGGAGAGATGTAAAAGTTGACAGGTGCAATTAAAATCGACAATTATTAGAAGTTATACTATCAAAGGCTAGAGCTCTACAAGATCTTGCGTTAAATGTCAAAGAGCAGCGTGCAAAAAATAAAATAGGTGTAACATATCAAAAGGAGCAAACGAATGAGAAATGGTAGAACAGTCAGCCTTAGAAGGGACGGTGAAGTTACAAGGAAGAAGGGGTCAACCTATTCTCCAAAGGACCTGAGGGTAGAACAAGAAGCAACGGATGGAAACTAACCAAGGAGAGACGCAACCTAGAATTAAGGAGAAACTTCCTAACAGAGAGGACAATTAACCAGTGAAATGGTTTGTCTTCAGAAGTTGTAGATGCTTCATCACTGGAGGTTTTTAAGAAGAAACTGGACAGTCACTTGTCTGAAATGGGATAGGGTCTCCTGATTGAGCAGAGGGTTGGAGTAGAAGACTAAATCCAGGAGAGAACCAACCTAGAACTAAGGAGAAATTTCCTCTCCTTCCTCCCTCCCTCCCTCCCTCCCTTCCTTCTTTCTCATTTTTTCTCTCCTTCCTTCCATCTCTCTCCTTCTTTCCTTCTCTCTCTCTCCTCCCTCCTTCCTTTTCATTTCCTTCCTTCTTCCTGTCTCCTTCCTTCCTTCCTTTTCATTTCCTTCTCTCCTTCCTTCCATCTCTCTCCTCTCCTTCCTTCCATCTCTCTCCTTCTTTCCTTCTGTCTCTCCTTCCTCCCTCCTTCCCTCCCTCCTTCCTTCCTTTTCATTTCCTTCTCTTTCCTTCCATCTCTCTCCTCTCCTTCCTTCCATCTCTCTCCTTCTTTCCTTCTCTCTCTCTTTCCTTCCTTTTCATTTCCTTCTCTCCTTCCTTCCTTCCATCTCTCTCCTCTCCTTCCTTCCATCTCTCTCCTTCTTTCCTTCTCTCTCTCTCTCTCCTTCCTTCCTTTTCATTTCCTTCTTTCTGCTTCCTTCCTTCCTTCCTTCCTTCCTTCCTTCCTTCCTTCCTTCCTTTTCATTTCATTTTCTCCTTCCTTCCATCTCTCTCCTCTCCTTCCTTCCATTTCTCTCCTTCTTTCCCTCTTTCTCTCTCTCTCTCTCTCTTTCCTTCCTTCCTTCCTTCCTTCCTTCCTTCCTTCCTTCCTTCCTTCCTTCCTTCCTTCCTTCCTTCCTTCCTTCCTTTCAGAATGCAGTATTGCAAACTAACTCTACCGACTGCCAAAAGTTTGATCCTGACAGGCCCAAGGTTGGCTCAGCCTTCCGTCCTTCCGAGGTCGGCAAAATGAGGACCCAGATTGTTGGGGGCAATATATGCTGACTGCATAAATCCACTTAGAGAGGGCTGTAAAGCACTGCGAAGCGATATGGAAGTTCCAAATGCTGCTGCTATTGTGAAATGAATGGGTGTAATCTCTGGGCCATATCCTCCTTCTAACCAAATCAAGTTCCTTCCTTGTTCAGATTCATCTTTCTTCTCCTTAATGGCCCTCAAAAGTTCCCTCTAGAAGTTTCACACCAGGTTACATCTCTCTGGGTTCAATTCCCACGGGTAACATTTACTTCCTCGGCCTTCGGTGGACCAAATGAAAGTAACGGATCCATATTTCTCACTTTCAGCGCTGCGCCAAAGCAAGCACGATAAAAGAAACTCTGGAAATGATGCCATTTGCCATAAAATACTGAACCTGCCACCCGCAGCCCAAATGCATTTGAAATGAAAATATTGGCCTGTCTGGACAGAAGCTGTATTTTTTTTTTCCCGCCCTCCCTTGTCAGGCCCATGCTCTATAAGATAATGACCTTAACCTTGCATTATCCCATTACTCACTCTGAATGCTAGCCAGAAATGATAGTTTGGCCTGCTTTTCTTGCTGCTGGCGGGGCCTAAATTTCTCAGGCCACGTTGATGGATGTCCAAAGCTGCTTCTATGAAAATTGATTCTCCTTTTGAAGTCATTTTTGTGGGTGCCTGGTGGCGGAGTAGATGTGGAGCGTATCTCTAGCTTTAGTGATCATTAGGAAGCATTTTCCACCGCCTGCACAGCAGTTCTGTTGCTCAACTATTTACAGAATGCAGAAAAACAGAGTTGGAAGGGACCTTGGAGGTCTTCTAGTCCAACCCCCTGCTCGAACAGGAGACCCTATGTCATTCTGGGCAAAGGGCTGTCCAATCTCTTCTGGAAAACCTCCAGTGTTAGATCCCAAAGGTACTTTTTCAAGAGGCAAGTGGACTTCCTTTGTTGTTTTTTTCTTGAAGGCATTTCGCTTCTCATTCAAGAAGCTTCTTCAATGATGACTTCAGTTAGAAGCTTCTTGAATGAGAAACGAAACGTCTTCAAGGAAAAATGAAGGAAGTCCAGTTGCCACTTGAAAAAGCACCTTCGGGGCAACCATGATTTGGATGACTGAAAATATCCATAAATACCCAGCGTTAGAGCACCCACAACTTCTGGATTTAATTGCAAACAAGATGAAGAAATAAGATGGACAATCATTGTGGTATCAGTTTGCACTGCAAAACCATTTGGAACTGACTAATAATGTACCAAGAGAGGAGAGAATATTTGTAGCTCAGAATTGAACTGTGGGGTCCTTGTGTGTGTATGACTCTGAGTTTGGTTGGTTGTTTTCTTGTAGACATTTGCAAAAAATGTCTACATTTTACAGGGGAAGGATACTGTGAAATCTCCATTCCCACCCCACTCCAGGGGAAGGATACTGCAAAATCCCCATTTCCTCCCAATCAGCTGGGACTCGGGAGGCAGAGAATAGATGGGGACAGGGCCAGTCAGAATTTTTACTACCGGTTCTCTGAACTACTCAAAATTTCCGCTACCGGTTCTCCAGGAACTGGTCAGAACCTGCTGAAACCCACCTCTGCATAGCTTGGCTTTGAAAACAAAGCTCATAATATGGAAAAGAATTATTTTAAGATGAGTTTACCCCATGAGAGAAGTACTTTTTCAATGTCACCCTGCTAGCTTGTATCTAAGGAACGGCTAGAACTCACAGTTTCCTGGTGATTAAAATATTAGTCTACAAACCAGGAGACCGTGAGTTCTAGTCCTGCCTTAGGCACGAAGCCAGCTGGTTGATTTTGGGCCAATCACTGGGAGACGGTGAATTCTAGTTCTGCATTCAGCACGAAAGCTGGCTGGGTGACTTTTGGCCAATCACCAGAAGATGGTGAGTTCTAGTTCTGCATTAGGCACAAAAACCAACTGGGTGAGTTTTGGGCCAATCACTGGGAGACGGTGAGTTCTAGTTCTGTATTAAGTATGAAAGCTGACTGGGTGACTTTGGTCCAGTTTCTCTTTCTCAGCCCAACCTACCTCACAAAATTATTATTGTGTGGAAAATAGGAGGAGGATATAATATATAAAATGATAAAGGCAGGTTAAGCTAACAAAATAAATTAATAAAACAAAGGTAGAAAAGTAGATAGGAAAAGTCTGTGAAAACTAAAACACAAGTGAAAGACGTAACAGCAACTGAGCATAATTGATTAACTGCTGGGAAATTAAGACACAGTTTTAATTAAGAGTGACAGGGTTATAATATAGTTTTAATTAAGACTGACAGGGTTATAATATGTGCCAGTACTGTAGGTGTGAACGTGTGTCATTCATGGTGTTGAGGGTATATAGGAAATTTGAAATCAATAGATTGATAATGGCTGCATGTTACACTCCGTGAATATTGATAATAGAAGAACCAGGTATGTATGTATGTATATATCAAATATATATATATAAACCTGGTTCAAGCTGATGAAGGGAGGAGAACTTGTGGCTCAGAGGTTAATACAACTGCCTAACATGCAGGCAGCCCAAGTTCAAATCCAAGTAAGGGTATGGCTAGCTGATGAGAGCTAAATAGCTTGAAGTAGATCTATATTAGTCTCCCTTTATTTCTTTATCAGCGAAATATAAATTTGATATATATATTGACAGAAAATGTGCCATATTCAGAATGCATGTGGCCCAGGGGGAAACAAATTATTCTATTAGGACCTGTAAAAATAGAGAGGAATGAGATAAAAGTGTACAGGAAAAGTGATTTACGAGATGAAAGAATGGGAATAGTGACTGGTGGGTAATTGCCTAGGAAAAGCTCAGTTCAATACATGGTTTAAGCAGACGTCTATTTGTAAATTCCTGGTAGCAAAGGAACAAATATGAACCTACAAGCCTGATAAATTTAATTGTTCAGGGTGAAAGAGGGAAAGAATTAGTGGAGGATTTAGGAGTGATAAGCTCGGAATGCAAAAACAAGGCAGGTAGATAGGAAGCCCTTTCCCGTGTATCTAAAATATGTTTACAAGGAGTCCTTGAGTTACAATGGTTTGTAAAGTGACCGTTTGGCACCGGAGGTGGGTTTCACATATTTTTACCACCAGTTCGCCGTGTGCATGCAAACTCGCTTCCACGTGTGCGCCCGGCCTTCTGCTTTGCTCTCGCATGCGCCTTTCAGACATGCACCCAGCCTCGAAAGCATGGCTAAATAGGACGGCATAGTGCTGGGGACGGTGGGCAGATCCACCCACGGTCGCTGCTACCGGTTCGCCTGAACCGGTCTGAACCACCGAACAGCACTGAAAATAGTGACTTCTGATCATTTTTCACACAAACTTTGCAACATCTCGGTGGTTGGGTGATAAAAAAATCAGATGTTTGGCAGCTGGCTCATATTTATGATGGTCCCAGTGTCCCAGGCGGGTCATGTGATCCCCTTTTGCGACCTTCTGACAAACTGTTGTGACCCAGGCCCAAGTAGGAAAATCAGTCCATGAAAAAACAAACTTTATTCGAACAGCTGAGAATGACTTCATTCCCAGCGTCATTCAACTAAATTAAAGCAAATTCCTCCCGACACAAATTCCTCAGTCCTATCGCAAACCTTGGTCCAATTAGGCAAACTGCCAAAGGCCTTTCTTGGCAAACGTTCAGAAGTCCCAGATACAAAAATAAATACAAGACGTAGATGAAGAAGAAGATGAAGCTACCAACGTTGTTTTCCGGCAAAGCCCAAACGGCGTTGCCGGTCTGTTTTAAGCCTTATGGGAGGGGACAATCATCTCTTGGCCTTACTCCTGAGTTGTCCTTTTTGCTTTAGCTGCTCCTGCCTTCTGGCAGCTCTTCTCATACATGCACTAGGAACAGGCTCCTCCTGTTCCTCTGCCTCACTCCTATCGGTCTCTGGAGGCTCCGGAGTCCGCACCTCACTCCCCGATGGCCCTGGCCCCATCTCTGCCTCTGACGCAGAGCCCTCATCTGGGCCTTCCCCAGCCTCCAGGACTGGCCCATGTTCTTCCTCAGCCTCATCGCTGTCTGACTCCACTGCCAGCTTTGCAGGCTGCTGGCGGACTACAACACAAGCAAAGTCAAGGGGGAAGTCAGATTCACTTAACAACTGGCTTGCTAACTTAAAAACTGTGGTGGTTCAGTTAACAACTGTGGCAGGAAAGGTCATACAATGGGGACCAAGCAGGGGTGAAATGCTCCCGGTTCGGACCGGATCGCCTGATCTGGTAGTGATTGCGGCAAATGGTTCGGAGAACCAGTAGCAAAAATCCCTGCCCCCCCCCACCCTGGCCCACCTAGCCGGCTCAAGACCCAACGGTTTTTTTTTTTTTTTACTTTTAAAAGGATTTTTTTCTACAACCTCTTCTGACGAAAAAATGCTTTTAAAAGTAAAAAAAAAAAGCCTCTGATGATTGCGCGGCTCAGCTGGGATCGTCAGAGGCTTTTCAAAGCATTTTTTAAAAAGCCTCTCTGATGATCCCAGCTGAGTTGCCTGATCGGCAGAGAGGCTTTTCAAAGCATTAGAAAAAATGCTTTGAAAAGTTAAAAAAATAAAAGTTGGCCACACCCATCCTGTCACGTTACCCCCCCCACCAAGCCACGCCCACAGAACCGGTAGTAACAAATTTTACATTTCATCCCTGGGGCCAAGCCACTTAACAAATTTCTCACTCAGCAACAGGAATGCTGGGCTCAATTGTGGCCATAAATCGAGGACTACCTGTATAAGGTGTACAGGTAGAAAAAGGATATTAGTGAAGGATGCTCCATAAGAAAGCAAAAAAAAAAAAAAAAATTCCTGAAGATGAAAAGAGGCAGAAAAATGCAGAATAATTTTGCTCTATATGTCTTTGGTTATTCGGGTTTTCTCCCACGTAAAGTTGGAGGTTTCTTGGCAATGTTTCGACGAAGTCTCATTCGTCATCTTCAGGCTGGTATTCTCGGCTTCGTGCTTCTAGGAGCAATGTGTGTGATCGGAGCCGTTTCTGCAGTTAAAAGCACGAAGCCGAGAACACCAGCCATGTATATATATATATTGCTTTCATTGGTTGCAAGCCATCCGGAGTTTGGTATTCGGAGG
The DNA here is from genome assembly GCF_029531705.1 of Pantherophis guttatus. The sequence continues at coordinate 5,813,549 of NW_026844077.1, read as the reverse complement.
AGTGGCTGGTAGAGATGTTTTAAACACATGAAAGAAACGGTGGGGTCCTTGGTGCTCTCTGATCTTGGTGGTTTTCTTGCAGACGTTTCATTACCCAACTAGGCAACATCATCAGTGCTAGGAGAGAGGGGGGGGAGGAGGAGGAGGAGGAGGAGGAGGAGGAGGAGGAGGACTGTTTGGTCGTTGGTGCTCTCTGATCTTGGTGATTTTCTTGCAGATGTTTCATTACCCAACTAGATAACATCATCAGTGCTAGAAGGGAGTGGGGTTTGTGGAGAGGAGGAGGAGGAGGAGGAAGAGGAGGAGGAGATGGAGGAAGAGGAGGAGGAGGAGGACGACAAAGACTGTGGGGTCTCTTTGATTGTGGTGGTTTTCTTGTGGGTGTTTCATTACCCAACTAGGTAACATCATCAGTGCTAGAAGGGAATGGGATTTGAGGAGAAGAGGACGAGGGGGAGGAGGGGTTGGAGGACAGCTATGGGACTCTTGGTGCTCTCTGAGCTTGGTAGTTTTCTTGCAGACGTTTCATTACCCAACTAGGTAACATCATCAGATTTAGTCAATAAAATAAAATAGTAAAAACATTTAAGGGAAAACCGAAGTGAGGGGTGATGGGAAGATTTTTTTTTCTTTTAGAGATCTTGAAGGGAAGGAGAGAAACATATTAAAGGAACGAAACCGACATCTTTTACCTCAGGGGAAAAATGATGAAAAGGATATCATATTTCTTGTGAGATACATTAAGACTGCAGGTATAGATGTGTGCTTGAAGAATTGCTAAAATATAAATGGGGTTTGCTCGTGAAGAAGTTTGTGGAATTGCTTTAAATTGCAGCAAAGTCTTCGCCTATGTTGAGCAATAAGAAGAATTAACGCTGGCTGGGGAATTCTGGGAGTTGAAGTCCATCCATCTTAAAAGTCACCAAAATTGACAAACACTCTTCTGTTCAAAGGGAAAAATATCAACACAAGGACAAGGAGGTGAGTTTAGCAAGCATACCAGGAAAAGTTGGCCTGATTTTATATTGGTTTTAAAATTGATACTGATTTTAATTGAAATGTTTTAAATTGTGGGCCAAACTTTATTTAATTATTTTAAAACTGTTTTAACTTTTGTGTACAAATGTTTTATTTGTGGCTGTTCACCGCCCTGAGTCCGAAAGGAGAAGGGCGGTATAGAAATTTAAATAATAAATAAATAAAATAAATAAATAAAAGTGTCTGAATTCTGCCTGAAATGTTATGAAAGGGGGTGACATCTAGGACCCCTCCATGACTTCTAGAAAGTCAATAGGATCAACATTTTTCTGATGGAGGCTGATTCCTAAGACACAATATGACAAAGATGTTGATACTTGGGGAAAAAGTGGAGAGAAGAGCAGCTAAGATGATTAAAGGCCTGGAGATTAAAAAAAATAATATATATATATATTTTATGTTGCAGGATTTGGGTTTGGTCAGTCTAGAGCAGTGATGGCTAATCTTTTTGCCGTCGCGTGCCAAAAGCGGGGGGAGTGCATAATTCAATGCACCCCACCCCTGCGCATGCCCATGTGATCCCCCCCAAGTCCCCCTGCTTTCAGCACGCGATGGCATGATGGGCTGGTAGGCCCGTTTTTCACCCTCCCCAGGCTCCAGATGCTTTCTAGGCGCCTGGGGAGGGCAAAAACAGCCTTCCCCACCCCCCGGAGGCCCTCTGGAGGCTGGAAACAGCCCATTTCCCAACTTCCGGTGGAACCAGAAGGCCCAAAAATCAGCTGGCCAGCGCCTTCTCTGTGGGGGTACCCACTATCTAGAACGAGCTCCCCCCGGAGATACGGAGAATCCCAGATCTGCGCACTTTCCGCTGTGCTCTTAAGACCCTCCTATTCCAGCAAGCCGCCCTGACCTAATTTTCTCCCCTTTCTTTTAAATTTTTAAACTGAAATTTTAATTTGTTTTAAATTATTGGGATTTTTAATTGTCTTGGGCTAAATTATTTAATTTGGTTTTAAATTGTTTCTAACTTTTGTATTTCTGTATTTTATTCTATGCCTGTTCACCGCCCTGAGTCCTTCGGGAGTAGGGCAGTATACAAATTTAATAAACAAACAAACATGTATGTGCGCTGGAGCTGAGCTATGGCAACACTCACGTGCCCACAGATATGGCTCCGTGTGTCACCTGTGGCATCCGTGCCATAGGTTCGCCATCACGGGTCTAGAGAAAAGAAGGACTGGGAGGTGGGGCACGATAGCAGCGTTCCAATATTTAAGGGGCAGCCACAAAGTGGAGGGGGATAATTTATTTTTCAAAGCACCAGAAGGGAGGACCAGAAGCAACAGATGGAAACAAACCAAGAAGAGAAGCAAGCTAGAACTAAGGAGAAAATTCCTGACAGTGAGAACAATTAACCAGTGGAACGGCTTGCCACCAGAAGTTGTTCCAACACTGAAAGTTTTCAAGAAGAAGCTGGATAGCCACTTGTCTGAAATTGGGTCAACCTATTTCCCAAGGCACCAAGAAGCAACGGGTGGAAACTGATCAAGGAGAGAAGCAACCTAGAACGAAGGAGAAAATTCCTGACAGTGAGAACAATGAATCAGTGGAACAACTTGCCTCCAGAAGTTATGGGTGCTCTAACACTGGGGGTTTTTAAGAAGGGATCGGACAACCATTTGTCTGAAATGGGATAGTATTTCCTGCTTGAGCAAAGGGTTGGACTAGAAGACCTCTAAGGTCCTTTCCAACTTTGTTATTCCATTCCATTCCACTCCATTTGTTGTGGCTCGCCAGCGACCTGCGCTGATTGTGGCTGATCCTGATGACGAGGAGGCTGGTGTGGTGTCGTGCCAGCAGCCTGTGCAGCCGGCGCTCAAGTTGGACAGCGAGGAGGCTGAAGAAGTTGTGGTGCCAGAGGCAGAGATTCAGCCAGGGTCTTCTGTTCCTCTAGAGGCTCCTTCAAGTGAAGAGAGTGAAGTGGAGGAGCCTCTTCTCAATGCACGAGCACGCAGAGCTGCCAAAAGGCAGGAGTGGTTCCTCAGGAGGAGGTCTCCTCGAGAGTAAGGCTTGGGGCTAATTGGCCACTCCCTTAGCCTATTTAAGTTTGCACACAGCTGGCAAACGTTGCAGGAAACAACGTGTGTTCATCCAGTCGCTCGCTGAGCATTTGAGAGTGAAGTTTCCTTGCAAACCTGGTTTCTGGGCTAATTGCCAACTCTTGTAACCCTTTATCTAATTTTTGGAATTCCTGGCAGGCTGTTAAGGACATTTTTAGTAATAGTCTGCATTTGAAAAAGACTGTGTTTGTAGTAAATGGAGTTGTTCGGAGTTTTGTGTGTGCTACATTTCTTGGGTAAACATCATTCTATTCCATTCCGTTCTGTATTTAATGTTTTATCCTATCATTATTGGAGGCTTTTAAGAAGAGACTGGACAATGATTTCCCTTAAATGGGATAGTGTTTCCTGCTCAAGCAGGAGGTTGGACTAGATGACCTCCAAGGTCTTTTCCGACTCTGCTATTCTGTTATTCCATTACGTGCCGTGACTGAGAAAACAAAGCGTGCAAATGCCAACAGAAAGATTGTGGCCTAAATGTGGTCTAGTGTAAAAGCCAATTTTTTTTTTTTTTAAAGGATTGAAAGAACTGTGCTGCCTGCTCTATTAAAGGAGGAGAGAATTGCCTGGGCCAGGAAAAATAAAAAATTAAAAATGTGAGTGCAATGAGAACAGGTCACGTAAAGAAGAAGAGTGGAGAATGAATAGCTGCTGAAGGAAAGTTAGCTGAATACAGATAGGGTATGGAAGAAATATAGTGAGCTGTAGGCACTGGCCCTACAGATATGATCAATGAGAAATGAATACAATAGAAGAGAAATTCTGTAGCTCAGGGTTGAATTGTGGAGTCCTTGATGCTCTCCGAGCTTGGTTGTTTGCTTGCAGATATTTCATTCATTCATCATTCATTTATTCATTCATTCATTCATTCATTCATTCATTCATTCATTCATTCATTCATATCTCACCTGCATTATTTTTACTAAATAACTCAAGGTAGGAAATATGTCCTACACACCTTTCTCTTCTTGGTTTTCATCATAACAACAATCCAGTGAGGTAAGTTGGGATGAAAGAGAGTGAATGGCCCAAAGTCAACCAGCAGGCGCTCATGGCTAAGGCAGGACTAGAACTCAGCATCACCTGGTGACTGGCCCAAAGTCACCCAGTCAGCTTTCATTCTTAAGGCAAGACTAGAACTTACTGTCTCCTGGTGATTGGCTCAAAGTCACCCAATTGGCTTTCATGGCTAAGGTGGGACTAGAACTCACTGTCTCCTGGTGATTGGCCCAAAGTTGCCCAATTGGTTTTCATGGCTAAAGCGGGATTAGAACTCACTGTCTCCTGGTGATTGGCCCAAAGTCACCCAGCCGGCTTTTGTCGCTAAGGAGGGACAAGAACTCAGCATCACCTGGTGATTGGCCCAAAGTCACCCAGTCAGCTTTCATTCTTAAGCCAAGACTAGAACTTACTGTCTCCTGGTGATTGGCCCAAAGTCACCCAATTGGCTTTCATGGTTAAGGTGGGACTAGAACTCACTGTCTCCTGGTGATTGGCCCAAAGTCACCCAGCCAGCTTTTGTCGCTAAGGAGGGACAAGAACTCAGCATCACCTGGTGATTGGCCAAAAGTTACCCAGCCAGCTTTCATGCTTAAGGCAGGACTACAACTCACTGTCTCCTAGTGATTGGTGCAAAGTCACCCAGCTGGCTTTAATGGCTAAGGCAGGACTAGAACTCACTATATCTTGGTGATTGGCCCAAAGTCATCCAATTGGCTTTCATGCCTAAGGCGGGATTAGAACTCAATGTCTCCAGGAGCATCCCTGATCACGTCATCTAGTTTGGTGATGAAATATCTTCAGGAAATAGCCAAGCTCAGAGAGCACAAGGACCCAAAGTCCTCCTCCTCCTCCTCCTCCTCCCTCCTCCTCCTCCTCCTCCTCCTCCTCCTCCTCCTCCTCCTCCTCCTCCTCCTCCTCCTCCTCTTCCCAAGCCCCACTCCCTTCAAGCACTGATGATGTTCCGTAGTTGGGTCATGAAACATCTGCGAGAAAACCAGCCAGCTCAGAGAACCTTGTGGACCCCACCTTGCAACTTCGAACAAACATTCAACGAATGGTTGTAACGTGAACACTTCCTACATCTCCAGTGTGTATTGTGCTTCTGCATAACTATTGCCAACCTGGGAGCCTTCATTAGCAGTTTCCTAATCAATTTCCGGAGAGATTCCTTCTTGTCCTAATTGTCTGCTTTACGAGACTCGGGGCAAGCTGTTTTTTCCGAAGCACTAACTGTTTGGCGGAGCAAAAGGCTCGTTTGAATTCTCTCTGGGAGCCTCCGAAGTTACCCAGATGGGTTTTAAGATGGTGAAGGAAGCCGAATGCCGCTGTATTTGGTTCTCGTTGTGCCTGCTCGACAACCATTAGCTGTTTGTATATGTGCATATTTCCTTGGGTGACTGTGCGGAGTATTTCCCATCTGAGAAAAGACTTACGGGGAGGGGTGGGGGAGAAAGGAGGGTTGAAGTTGATGAGGCTTTAATTTTGGAGCTTTATTTTCCGTATTTGGAGTTCTCCCCATCAGGAGGTTCATTCAGCCTGGAGAGAAATGAGGCACTTGATATTTATTTACAAGCTTTTTAAAGAAAGCAATTACCGTAAACTGTTAATGCAGAGCTATCTCCCTTCCTCCCAAATTGCTTGCGGGGCCACCATTAGGCCCCTCGGAGGGAGGAGGGGCCCGCCGGAGGATCAATCAAGGAAATTGCGAGGCTAATTTAATTTGGAGTTAGAAATGGGTTCCTTCGGCAGATGCTCGGGGATTTTTATGACGAATGGTCAGCGGCACAGGAGACCGATGGATTTCCCCTGAAGCGTCGTTGATTCACAAGGAAAATTAATCAGGATTAGAGATGGGGCTAGATCCGGTCAGGATGGGGTAATTAGTGGCAGGGTTAGTGATATGGTTGGTGGACATCTAAACTCTCTCTGCACTGCTTCCTCTCCAGTCTCATCACACCTCATCACACACAACTTGCATACAGATGGACACACACATACAAACCTCCAGAGGCAGAGGAGGAAATTATTTCTAAATTTATAGGTAGAGATAGATAGATAGATAGATAGATAGATAGATAGATAGATAGATAGATGGATGGATATGGATGGATGGATGGATAGATTATAGACAGAGATAGAGTTGCGGTGGTGCAATGGTTAGAATGCAGTACTGCAGGCTACTGTTGATCACCAGCTGCCTGCAGTTTGGCAGTTCGAATCTCACCAGGCTCAAGGTTGACTCAGCCTTCCATCCTTCTGAGGTGGGTAAAATGAGGACCCAGATTATTGGGGACAATCGGCTGACTCTGTAAATTGCTTAGAGAGGCCTGTAAAGCACTATGAAGCAATAGAGTAAAGCACACCCTTCCTTCCTTCCTTCCTTCCTTCCTTCCTTCCTTCCTTCCTTCCTTCCTTCCTTCCTTCCTTCCTTCCTTCCTTCCTTCCTTGTAAATAGAGTACAATCTTGCAGGCTACTTCTACTGCCTCCTGCTTGCCTGCAATTCGGCAGTTCAAATTTCACCAGGCTCAAGGTTGACTCAGCCTTCCATCCTTCCGAGGTGGGTAAAATGAGGACCCAAATTGTTGGAGCCCATGTGCTGACTCTGTAAACCACTTAGAGAGGCCTGTAAAGCACTATGAAGCAATATATAAGTCTAAGTGCTATTGCTGTGATCTATCTACAGAGCCTTGGTGGAGCAGTGGACTAAAGCGCTGTTAAATAGCACTTAGCTGCCAGCTGCCTGCAGGAAGGAAGGAAGGAAGGAAGGTTGTTGAGAGTGTGGTCACGCAACAGTTTCCACAATTCCTGGAGGAAACATCCTATCTAGATCCGTTCCAGTTGGGTTTCAGGTCTGGGCACAGCACGGAAACGGCATTGGTCGCGTTGGCGGATGATCTCTGGAGGGCTCGGGACAGGGGTTATTCCTCTGTTCTGGTCCTATTAGATCTCTCAGCGGCTTTTGATACCATCGACCATGGTATCATGCTGCACCGGCTGGAAGAGTTGGGGGTGGGAGGCACCGTGTTGCGGTGGTTCTCCTCCTTTCTCTCCGACCGGTCGCAGTTTGTGTTGGCAGGGGGGCAGAGGTCGACCTCGAGGCCTCTCATTTGTGGAGTGCCGCAGGGATCGGTCCTCTCGCCCCTTCTGTTCAACATTTATGTGAAGCCGCTGGGCGAGATCATCCGTGGCTTTGGGGTGAGATACCACTGGCTCCCGGTGGTCTTCCGGGTGCGCTTCAAGGTGTTGGTTATCACCTTTAAAGCGCTCCATGGCATAGGGCCTAGCTATCTCCGAGACCGCCTGCTGCTACCGACGACCTCCCACCGACCCGTGCGCTCCCACAGAGAGGGCCTCCTCAGGGTGCCATCAGCCAAACAATGTAGGCTGGTGGCCCCCAGGGGGAGGGCCTTCTCTGTGGGGGCTCCTACCCTCTGGAATCAGTTGCCCCCGGAGATAAGAAGAATCCAGGACCTCAATGCCTTCCGTCGTTCCCTGAAAACCCATCTTTTTCAACAAGCCGGGTTGGCCTAAGAAGAAATTTTTAAAATTTTAAAATTTTTAAATTCTTTTAATTAGTCTGTGATTCTTAACTTTCGGGCCAAAATTTATATATATTTTTAAATGTTTTAATATTTGTATCCTATGTTTTTTATCTTGGCTGTACACCGCCCTGAGTCCTCAGGGAGAAGGGCGGTATATAAATTGGAAATTAAATTAAATTAAATTAAATTAAATTACTGCAAGTTCGAATCTCACCAAGGCTCAAGGTTGATTCAGCCTTCCATCCTTCCGAGGTAGGTAAAATGAGGACCCGGATTGTGAGGGCAATAAGCTGACTTTGTATAAAAAAGAACACCGTTTTGGGGGGGCCGAAAGCCCTACTAAGCAGGTATATACAAAAGTATGAAGGCTATTGCTTAACGCATTATAAGCCGCCCTGAGTCTTTGGAGAAGGGTGGCATATAAATTGGACCAATGAATGAATAAATAAATAAATAAATAAATAAATAAATAAATAAATAAATAAATAAATGTCTATCTATCTATCTATCTATCTATCTATCTATCTATCTATCTATCTATCCATCCATCCATCCATCCATCCATCCATCCATCCAATCTGGGTCCTCATTTTACCAACCTTGGATAGATGGAAGGCTGAGTCAACCTTGAGCCTGGTGAGATTCGATCTGCCAAATTGCAGCCAGCTGGCAGTCAGCAGAAGGAGCCTGCAGTACTGCACTCTAACCACTGCACCACTTATGGTGGAAATCAGGAGCTACACAATGAATACTGGCTGGTGAGATCTCTCTGGGAAAAAGAGAAATCGTGGGATTGCCCACTTGCACTCCGGACAGCTGCTCTTCATAAGTAGATAGCAGGAACTGAGGATTTTACAGTCATCACCATTGTAATAGAGTCCATCCACATCGCTGCTTCTCCTCTTCTCCTCTTTCTTTCTAAAAGTCTGTAGAGATTCTCGATCATACAGGTCATTGGTTGTCCCTAAGGTGCTTTTTCAGGAGGCAACTGGACTTTCTTGTTTTTTCTTTTGAAGATGTTTTGCTTCCCATCCAAGAAGCTTCTTCAGCTCTGACAGGACAGTGGGGAATGGAAGGATTTATATTCTTCTACTTCTACTTTTTCCTTCTACTTTCCCCAACATCAGAACTTTATCCCGACAACTCAGGGGTGGGTTCTAATTTTTTTTACTACCGGTTCTGTCGGCGTGGCTTATTTTGTGGGTGAGGCTTGGAGGTCATGTGACTAGGTGGGGGTGGCTAGCTGGTCAGAGTCATTTCTGGAAGGTCCTCGCACTTACGACCAATCTGCGCACTGACGACCCGACTCATTTGTTTGCTTTTAACACTGATCAGCTGTAGGGCGGCCCTTTGAAGCCCTGCGGCAAGAGTTTAAACAGTTTTTTTCCCCTCTAGTCATCAGCTGCGACTCAGGAGGCAGCAATAGATTGGGGGTGGGACCAAATAAAAGGTAAGAATAACATGGGTGGGGGGGAGGGCGGGGGGGGAGAACCGGTTCGGTGATGTCATATTGTCACCGCTACCGGATCAGCCGAACCGGACTGAACTGGGAGGAACCCACCACTGCGACAACTGGATCTTTACATAATGTTTCTGAAGTAGGAAAACTTGAAACTTGTCATGTGTGCCTCAAGAGAGCGAGCTCTTAAGTTAATTTGTTAGATCATCCAGTGGTTGGTTGGCTGTCCAGAGTATTATAAAATCCACCCAGTTTTGATGGAATTGTGCTTCTGATACTTTATTATTTTAGCTTTGAGTGTGTGTATGTTTTTCCGCCTAATGTGACAGTTGCAGAAGACTTAATAATCCACATCTCAAAACGTTGCATTACCTAAAGTTTTTCAAGGTTGGGCAGATATTATTTGAGCTGTTAAAATTAAGTAGATAATACATTTCTTATTTTTAAGTTAGAGTTTCAGTCCTTTAAATAAATGTTGTAAGCCTGATTCTGGGAAGCAATCAATTCTTTCTTTAGCAATGGTGCTTATCCACATATTTAAAAAAAGAAAGCATAGGTGCCATTCGGAGGCAGCAATTATCCTAAAGTTTTGATGCTTTTAAACCCAATTAAAATAATCCCGATAAAGATTATGAGAGCTTCTCAATATTTACCATTTCTGAAGGCTCAGCTAAAGAAGCTCTTTGGGATGTGTCTATAATAAACTCTTGAAATGTTGAAAATATTATAAAAGCCATTAAGTTTTTTCTTCCTTCTGATCCAGTCTCACTTTAGGGTAGCACACGTTCATTATTTCTTTGGGTTTAAGGGAAAATTGCTTGCATAGTAACAAACAGTGTTTCAATCTCAGCTAGCTCTTACACAGAAACTCGATGTATTTCTTGTTCTGGAGAACCGGTAGCGGAAATTTTGAGTAGTTCGGAGAACCGGTAGCAAAAATTCTCACTGGCCCCGCCCCCATCTATTCTCTGCCTCCCAAGTCCCAGCTGATCGGGAGGAAATGGGGATTTTGCAGTAGCCTTCCCCTGCCCTGCCCACCAAGCCACACCCACAAAACCAGTAGTACAAATTTTTGAAACCCACCACTAAGGTAAAGGTAAAGGTTCCCCTCGCACATACGTGCTAGTCGGTCCCGACTCTAGGGGGGCAGTGCTCATCTCCGTTTCAAAGCCGAAGAGCCAGCGCTGTCCAAAGATGTCTCCATGGTCATGTGGCCGGCATGACTCAACGCCAAAGGCGCACGGAATGCTGTTGCCTTCCCACCAAAGGTGGTCCCTATTTTTCTACTTGCATTTTTTACGTGTGTTGTGGCTCCAGTGCCTGAGCCTGGGCTATCGACAGATGCAGAGTCTGAGAGTGAGGGAGAGGAGTTGGCAAGGCCTCCCTCTCCAGGACCCTCCTCTCTGGCAATGCCTCCGGAAGACACCGAAGGCCAAACGATAGGCTCAGAGCCAAGCACGTCCCCGCAGCCACAGGTGGACAGCGATGAAGAAGATAAGTGCTGGCTGGACCTGCGACAGAGGCACAGGGAGAAGCATGCACAGCAGAAGGGAAGGCGTGCCAGAGATTAGCTGAGTCACTGGACCACACCCCACAGGGTATAAATGTGGGTGTGATGGCCGGTTCAGTTTGTGACGAGCAAAAACTAGAAATAATCCATGATCTCTGCGTTATTGGACTTCTGCCTGCCTTGTCGGACTGCATTTGGACTAATCCTTGTATTGCGGAAACTTTGCCTGCTTTATTGGAATGCTTGCAGTCTAATCTTTGTTTTGTGTGAGTAAAGTCTGAATTGGCAGCTAGCCACTGGGTTGCTGCCAGCTTTATCTTCAAAGAGTTTTGTCATGTGGCTTATTAACTCCAGGCCATCTGTGGGGGTGCGTGTGGGGTACGGGGACAGAACAACGTGCTTTCGAACTGCTAGGTTGGCAGAAGCTGGAACAAGTCACGGGAGCTCACCCCGTTATGCGGCATGAGGGATTCCAACTGCTGAACTGCCGAACTTTCGATCGACAATCTCAACGACTTAGCCACTGAGCCACCATATCCCCTAGACATCCCTGGTAATTCTCACTTATTAATTGGATATATTTCTTTGGTCTGCGCTTAGGAAGCAACTATTCTCCCAGGGCCAAACTCTTTTCAGTCCCAGTAATTGATACCTTTCTTGGATTTATCTCGTGCTACACTATCTACATGGCATCGAACCAACTGTGCTTTTGAAAAACGCAAGGCACTGGGGCTTCTTGGTAGGTTGTCCCACAATTTATAAAGAGCTCCATGAAGGCTGTGGATGGACTTGGACTGACCTAAAGCAACATTTTGAAATAAATCGAGACCTATTTGGGGGAATCAGCAAACAAAGCATATAATGAGGTTCTTTTTGCTCTCTGAGGTTGGGTGTTTTTTTGCAGTTGTTTTATTACCCAAGAAAGTAATATCATAAGCACTAGAAGGGAGAGGGATTTGTGGAGTGAAGGAAGGAGAAAGGAGGAGTTGGAAAAGGGACTGTGTGGTCCTTGGTGCTCTCTGATCTTGGTGGTTTTCTTGCAGACATTTCATTACCCAACTAGGGAACGTCATCAGTGCTAGAGGAGAGTGGGGTTTGTGGAATGGAGGAATGAGAAAGGGAGGAGGAGGAGGAGGAAGAGGAGGAGGACCACCAAGCTCAGAGACCACCAAGGATCCCACAGTCCAATCCTGTTCTACAAATTTCTCTTCTCTTCTCTTCTCTTCTCTTCTCTTCTCTTCTCTTCTCTTCTCTTCTCTTCTCTTCTCTTCTCTTCTCTTCTCTTCTCTTCTCTTCTCTTCTCTCCCCTCCCTTCTCTCCTCTCCTCTCCTCTTCCCTCCCCCATCCCTCCCCTCCCCTCTGCTTCCCTTCCCTCCCCTCCCCTTCTCTCCTCTTCCCTCCCCCTCCCCTCCCCTCCCCTCCCCTCCTCTCCTCTCCTCTCCTCTCCTCTTCCCTTCCCTCCCTTCTCCTCCCTTCTCTCCTCTCCTCTCTTCTCCTCTCCCCTCCCCCTTCCCTCCCCTCCTCTCCTCTTCTCTTCTCTCCTCTCCTCTCCTCTTCCCTCCCTCTCCCCCTCCCCTCCCCTCCCCTCCCCTTCCCTTCCCTTCCCTTCTCTTCTCTTCTCTTCTTCCGTCTTCCTTTCCCTCTTCCCTCTTCCCTCTTCCCTCTTCCTTCTAGCCTCTTCCTTCTTCCTTCTTCCTCTCCTCTCCCAATTAAGGCTAAACCAGGGTGGAGAACATAAAGACAAGCAGATCACTTGCCATATAAATTACCTGTTAAAAATAGAAGATAATTCACAGAGCAGAGGAGAGCTTCAGTTTTAACCCCCCCCCCCCCCCCCGCTAATGGGAAGCTGACAATAGGTCTCAGACATTTTGATTATGAGAGTGGGAATATAGATTATTTTGACTGACACTTGAAAGCTAGGATACGAAAGCCACTTGCAAATTAGACAGCCGGGATTTAGATGATGTTTCCGTGGAATCGAGAGGGGAGCAACTTCAGGCTGGGAAACGTGGGGTGGCTTTACTGCACGGCAACCTAAAAATAAAGGAAAATGTGCCTTTGAAATTGGACCAGACTATCTATCTATCTATCTATCTATCTATCTATCTATCTATCTATCTATCTATCTGTAGGTCTTTGGTTATTTGGGTTTTCTCCTCCTTCCAATTATGACTCCATGACTGTAACTTTGTTGCTTGTATCCTTACAATTTATATTGACTGTTTCCTAATATGATTTGATTGCTTATTTATATCCTATGACTATCATTAAGTGTTGTACCTTATGATTCTTGATGAACGTATTTTTTCCTTTATGTACATTGAGAGGTTATGCACCAAAGACAAATTCCTTGTGTTTCCAATCACACTTGACCAATAAAAAATTCTATTCTATTCTATTCTATTCTATTCTATTCTATTCTATTCTATTCTATTCTATTCTATTCTATTCTATTCTATTGAACATTATAAGCCTATTCATTTTTCCTCTTCTAGTAAGAATACAATAATGATAACATTAAGCATAATTATCCTCATCATCATAATACTAACAATTATAATCTTATTTATATCTCTCTCTTAACGTATTTTCTATTCTAGAAAAGGAAGAAAGAGAAAAAGAAGGAGGAGAAAAGGAAGAAAGAAAGAAAAGAATTTATTGATTTTTTATCTACATTTTAGCTTATTGATTTGTTTCTGGTTAAATAAACAAAGATTGGTAAAAGGAAGAAAAAAGTGGGAATTATTTTTCTGGTAGTGTTTCAGATCTACAGGTGCATAAGTTGGTTTTCCTAAAATTCAACTTAGACCTGAATTGCTACTTCTCACAACTAAAACATGGCGTTGGTCCCACTGATCAGAAATCTCCTTGTTCTAGGTCAGCCATCAGAGCCCCAGAACCAAGAGATTTCAAAATCAACTTAATGCTTGCATTAAATATTTTTTACATAGACTTTCATCTTACACTATTAGCATAATAGTGAGCTATTAGGAGCCTGGATAGCTCAACAGACTAAAAGCCTGTTATTAACATTCAGCTGTCTGCAATTATTGCATGTTCGAATCTCGCCAGGCTCAAGGTTGACTCAGCCTTCCATCCTTTCTAAGGTAGATAAATTGAGGACCCAGTTTGTGGGGGCAATAAGCTGACTTTGTATAAAATATACAAAAGTATGAAGGCTATTGCTTAACGCATTGTAAGTCGCCCTGAGTCTCTGGAGAAGGGCAGCATATAAATCTAATAAAAAAAAAAAATAAGGGGGAAAAAATGGAATGCTCAACTTCTTGTGACTTCATAGATTTTTTTCACACATTTTTTTGGGGGGGCAAAAATAGAAAATCACTTTGAAATGGTCTTCCTCCCCCCCCCAACTAGGGCTGTAGAAGAGTGTTCTGCCCCAGCTACGGACCCCAAAGAACGCAGCACACACAAAGTCTGCACAAACCTTAGTTTACTAAATTAAATCAGTTTTTTTTCCAAAGGCTGTTCATTAACTTTCTTAACAGCCTACAAGAATCCAAAGAATAAATAATCATAATCTTACTATGGTTGGCAGAAAGCCCAGAAGCAATTTGCAGAGAACTAAGATCAAGGCAAGAAGGAGAGTGAACGAAGTTGTTCCGTGCAAATTGCTTCAGTCGGCATTCCTCCTTAAATAGGCTAAGGGAGTGGCCAATTAGCCCCAAGCCTTACTCTCGAGGAGACCTCCTCCTGAGGAGTCATTCCTGCCTTTTGGCCGCTTTGCGCGCCCGTGCATCGAGAAGAGGCTCCTCCTCTTTGTCCTCTTCACGTAAGGGAGCTTCTGGAGGTTCTGAAGGCCATGGCTGAGTCCCTGCCTCTGGCACCACATCTTCTCCAGCCTCTTCATTGTCTGACTCAAGTGACAGCTGCACAGGCTGCTGATGCAGCACCACACCAGCCTCCTCACTGTCCAAATCAGCCACCAGCTGCACAGTCCGTGTATGGGCCACAACAAAGGGTGGGTTCTACTTACCTTTACTATCAGTTTACAACAGGATCACATACACGCATTTGTTTCACTCACACGCGCCTTGCTTCTGCATACGTGCAGATCACCGATGATGACATCCGGGGTGGTGGGCAGGGCCTCCCGCCAGTTTTACTACCGGTTCTTGTGAACCGGTCCGAACCGGGGGCAACCCACCACTGCCCTGTAGTCTAGCCAGCAGCTCTAGAATTTTCTGGTAATGGAACTGGATCAGCAACGCATCTCAACTGACTTTGCAATATGGGACCATGGAATCATGGAGAACCAACAAGGTTAACCACCCTTAAAAACTTGACCAGCCTTTAAAGTTGAGCTCCTTGGCCCAAAGCAATGTTTTCAAATTTAGCTCATAAAACTACTTTGATAGCAATTCCATAACAACAGGCTCTATTCCAGCCAGGGGTGAAATCCAGCAGGTTTCAACAGGTTCTGGAGAACCGGTAGCGGAAATTTTGAGTAGTTCAGAGAACTGGCAAATATCACCTCTGGCTGGCCCCAGAGTGGGGTGGGAATAGAGATTTTGCAAAATCCTTCCCCCAGGAGTGGGGAGGGAAAGGGGATTTTGCAGTATCCTTCCCCTGCCATGTCCACCAAGCCACACCATGCCCACCAAGCCACGCCCACAGAACGGGTAGGGAAATAATTTGGATTTCACCCCTGATACCAGCGGTGGGTTTCCAATATTCTTACCAATGGTTTGCTTGCGTGTGTGACTTCCGTGGATGCCCCCAGCCTCAAAAACATGGCTAAAATAGGACACCATTATGCTGGGGCGGGTGGCCCACCCACAGTCGCTGCTACCAGTTTGCCTGAACTGGTCCAAACCATCTGAATACCACCTCTGCTCTATACATCTATGGAGATTCTTTGTCATCCAGGTCACGGTTGTCCCAAAGATACTTTTTCGAAAGGCAACTGGATTTTGTTTTTTTTTCTCGAAGGCGTTTCACTTCTCATTCCAAGAAGCTTCTTCAGTTCTGACTGAATGGCGGAGGATGGAAGGATTTATATCCCTTGCAGCCATCTGGTCGTTAGCGCTCTTTCTGAGAGCTGTTGAGGCCACTTGGAGGTTTATCTGTGCCCTCAGAGGCCCCTGAATAGTGCAAATGGGTGTAGAGCCTTCTTGGACCCACGTGGCCATGGGGATGCTGCAATTATTATAAGTATGAAAACAGTCATAAGTGTGGTTTTTTTTTTCAGTGCTGTTATAACTTCAAACGGTCACAAAATGAATTGTTGTAAGCCAAGGATTACTTGTACTCCAATTTTACCCCCTTTTGGGCCAAAACGATTGTGTCAGGCTTCGAGGTCGTCTCAAATAAATTGCATTTCAAACAAAGTCTTTGAAGGAAAACTCCTATTTATTAAGCACGACATTCCTCACCCGGCTCCATTGAAGCCAACACTGACTTCCAGACCCAAAATCCTCCCTTTCCATTCCCCACTCCCCTGCACTCATTGGCCATCTTCCAAGTCACTCTACCCCTAATCTACTGCTCCAGCTCAAAGGAATTTCCCCCTCCCATCCCATCTCCTAGGGGATATTATCTCCAGGGAAAATAAGTAGGTGAAAAGTCAAACGTCCCTTTCCAGACACCTCCACCTCTCTTTCTTATGTCAGCACTAGAGTAAATGCAGATTGAAGTGCTGACAGATTGTTCATTTGGGGCTCAGGGCTAGCGAAGGCCAAATTTCGCTAAGCTCACCTAATTTTTCATTCTCCCCCCTCCCCTTAAACTTGATATTTGTTTCATTCTTTCCAGGACGTCTACATGGGACCAAAGAAGTGAAGATGGCAGCTTGTGAAGAAGGGTGACGTTTAATTGGACTGTTGAAGACGCTGTCTTGATTTTGGGTGTCCTGGAGTGGATATCCCTGCAACCTACTGTTACTTATTAATTATTATTACTGTTATTTCAGCTTAAAAGATCTGTAGATATTCTTTGTCAGCCAGGTCATGGTTGTCCCAAAGGTGCTTTTTTTGAGGAGGAAACTGGACTTTCTATTTTTTCTTTTGAAGACGTTTCGCTTCTCATCCAAGAAGCTTCTTCAGCTCTGACAGGACAGTGGGGAATGGAAGGATTTATACTCCTTGCAGACAGCTGGTCATTGGCATCCTTTTAGAGGGTTGTTGAAGCACTTGTAAGTTTATCTGCGTCCTCAGGGTCACCTGAGGAACCTACTCAGATGACCCTGAAGACACAGATAGACCTCCAAGTGGCATCAATGACTCCCTAAAAGGATGCAAATGACCAGCTGTCTGCAAGGATTATAAATCCTTCCATTCCCCACCGTCCTGCCAGATCTGAAGAAGTTTCTTGGATGGGAAGCGAAACGTCTTCAAAAGATAACATAAAGTCCAGTTGCCTCCCGAAAAAGCTGTCAACTTGCAAAGCTTTCAAGTTGCCATGAGCAGGAGGGAGAACTGATAGAGCTGATTGATTTCCCTAACTGAAGCTACATTCCATACATTCTTCCTGACCGCAATCAGAAGGAGGGTATTGGATTTCACAGCCAGCCAAAGTGGTTAATTGGAGAATGTGATTTATGACATGGCCAGGGAGGAGGGGAGAGACAGGGTTATAGGGGAACGTAAATCTACGTGGGATTAGTTCTAACTGCATCCAAATATTGCCAAAATGGTGCTCCTAATAAATGACTGTATTTCTTTTGAAGTTTGGCTCATGGCTCATGAATTAATTAGGGCAACTTTTGGAAACTTCACGAAAGTATCTTTGGGACCTTATTTCAGCTTGCAGTTCTAAAACTGCAACGTACATTCCTGCACCCTTTTACTCGATATACGCATTCTCAGGTTGTCTTCTTCACATATGCAAATGCCGATTTTGTTTGGCAACCTGCGTCAGCGTTGGAAAAGTGTTAGCACTGATGATGAATCGAATTTTATTTCATGTGCAGATCTGGGCAGCCCAACCACAGAAACTCATCTTGAAGTGTGACTTAAAATGTTCTCATCCATCCTCCACTTGCTCTCCTTTGAAAAGGAGATTTTAATTATCACGCTCGAGCTGCCACCAAAATGAAAAATACATGACATGACACTAACTTTAAACACCCACCACAATCTGTACCCGAGAAAGACGAACAGGGAACTCAAAACACGATGATGATAGAAATGGTCAATAAAATCCGAGTTTATTCCGTTGGTATATGTCAACGGAGAATTTATTTTTTTTTTTGAATGTATAAAGGCACTTCAAATCTACGTTGGAAATGTAAACAACCAGAAGGGACATTTGATCATCCTTTGTGTAAAAAAGCTACAAAATTCTAGATGCAAATACAGACACTTAGTCACAGGACTTGAAAGATTAAAATGCAGGAAGTCCTCGACTTACGACCACAATGGAGCCCAAAATTTCCGTTGCTAAGCAAGACAATTTTGCCCCGTTTGATGACCTTTCTTGCCACTGTCGTTCAGTGAATCACTGCCATCATTGAGTCAGTAACTGTTCTGCCCCAGCTACAGACCCCAAAGAATACAGCACACACAAAGTCTGTGTAAACCTTAGTTTACTAAATTAAATCAGTCTTTTTCAAACAAAGGCTATTAATTAACTTTCTTAACAGCCTACAAGAATCCAAAGAATAAATAATCATAATCTTACTAGGATTGGCAGAAAGCCCAGAAGCAATTTGCAGGGAACTGATAAGACAACTAAGATCAGGACATGAAGAAGAGTGAACGAAGTTGTTCCCTGCAAATTGCCTCAGTTGTCATCCTTCCTTAAATAGGCTAAGGGAGTGGCCAATTAGCCCCAAGCCTTACTCTCAAGGAGACCTCCTCCTGAGGAGTCACTCCTACCTTTTGGCTGCTCTGAGCGCCCGTGCATCGAGAAGAGGCTCCTCCTCTTCTTCCTCTTCACTTAAAGGAGCTTCTGGAGGTTCTGAAGGCCCTGGCTGAATCCCCGCCTCTGGCACCACATCTTCTCCAGCCTCCTCATTGTCCGACTCGAGTGCCAGCTGCACAGGCTGCTGGTGCAGCACCACACCAGCCTCCTCACTGTCGGAATCAGCTACTAGCTGCACAGGCCGCTGACGGGCCACAACAGTAACATGGTTGTTAAGTGGATCTGGCTTTCCCATTGACTTTGCTTGTCAGAAGGTTATATAAGGGGATGACATGACCCCTGAGACACTACAACCGTCATAAGTACATGCCAGTTGCCGAGCTTCTGAATTTTGTTCCCATGAACCACGAGATTGCTGTATCGGTCATAAATGTGAATAGCGATCATAAATCACTTTTCTCAGCCCCGTTGTAACTTTGATCGGTCACTAAACAAATGCCTGTAAGTCAAGGACTACCTTTGTTTAATTAATTATCCCACCTTTATTATTTTTATAGGCAACTCAAGGTGGTGAACATATCTAATATCTATGGGGTAGATATTATTGGTATTATTATATGATTGGGGTATTGTCCAAAGAAGATCCCACTGTTTCTTTTTCAGGTTGATAGCATCTTTTCTTACTTTTTAAACTTTGTTCTTTAGCTGTTCAGAATAACAGAGTTGGAAGGAACCTTGGAGGTCTTCTTGTCCAACCAGTGGTGGGTTGCTCCTGGTTCGCACCGGTTCGCAAGAACCGGTAGTAAAAATTTGTAGTAGTTTGGAGAACTGGTAATGACATTGGCTGGCCATGCCCTGAACTGGTCCCCGGCCCGGTCGCCGCTCGCTTACCCCACCCACCTCATCAGAGGCTTTTTTAAAAAAACTTTTAAAAGCATTTTTTCTACAACCTCTTCGGCCAAAAAAATGCTTTTAAAAGTAAAAAAAAAAAAGCCTCTGATGATCGCGCGGCTCAGCTGGGATCGTCAGAGGCTTTTAAAAGAAAAAAAGTCTCTGCTGATCAGGCAACTCAACTTTAAAAGTATGTAGGGGGAAAATGCCTTTAAAAGCCTCTGGCGATCCCAGCTGAGTTGCCTGATCTCCAGAGGCTTCTAAAAGCATTTTTTTCTGCAACCTCTTGGCCGAAGTGGTTGTAGAAAAAAAAAATGCCTTTAGAAGCCTATGTCAATCTCAGCTGAGTTGCCTGATCGTCAGAGGCTTCTAAAAGCATTTTTTTCTGCAACCTCTTAAGGTTGTAGAAAAAAAATGCTTTTAAAAGTAAAAGAAAAAAAATGTTGGCCACGCCGTCACATTACCCCCACCAAGTCCCCCCCACAAAATAAGCCACGCCCACAGAACCGGTAATAAAAAAAAATGAGAACCCACCCCTGTGTCCAACCCCCTGCTCAAGCAAGAGACTCTACACCATTCCAGACAAGTGTCTGTCCACTCACTTCTTAAAAGCCTCCGGTGATGGAGCACCTATAACTTTTGAAAGCAAACTGTTGCAATCCCATTGCAAACCGGTAGTAAAGGTAAGTAGAACCCATCCCTGGTCTCAACATCTTTTTTACATCATGGTGGCCAAAACTAAATGCAGGATTCCAAGTGTGGCCTTAAAGGTAAAGGTTCCCAGCTTCGCACATATGTGCTAGCTGTTCCCGAGTCTAGGGGGCGGTGCTCATCTCCGTTTCAAAGCCGAAGAGCCAGCGCTGTCCGAAGACGTCTCCATGGTCATGTGGCCGGCATGACTAAATGTCAAAGGCGCACGGAACGCTGTTACCTTCCCACCAAAGGCGGTCCCTATTTTTCTACTTGCATTTTTTACGTGCTTTCGAACTGCTAGGTTGGCAGAAGCTGGGGAGAGTCACGGGAGCTCACTCCATTACGTGGCGCAAGGGATTTGAACCGCTGAACTGCCGACCCTTTCGATCGACAAGCTCAGCATCTTAGCCACTGAGCCATCACGTCCCCTTCGTGTGGCCTTACCAAGGCATTATAAAGTAGCTTTTCTTCCCCAAGGTCACCTTATCCATCCCTGCTTAAGCGGTGCTGTGCGATCTATTCGTGGCCTCAGGCCATCGAGATTTGTCTTCCCTTCCTTGCAGAGAAGGAGACCTGTTGGTGAAATTATGCTTCCAATAACAAGAGTGGCCAGCAGGTTTTTTTATTATGCTGGTAGCATGGCCCTCGGTGAAATAACAAGGCCGGTGGAGGCAACCTGACTTTAATTAGCTTGGCAATTTGCCCTTTAATAAGGAAGACAAGAGGAAGACGAGAAAAAAGCGCGAGTAGCATTTAGAGCACAAAAATCCCTAACAACAATGTTGTGCTGTTCTACAGATCAGGGTGGGGACTTTTAACCGTAGGACTGTTTGACGTAAGAACTCCCCGAAACCTTTCTGACCCTGTTGTTTAAAATTGGTGACGCGAGTCCTCCTTATTTTGAATTAAGAAAAGGCGCAAAAAATGTAGCACACATTTTAGAAACAGCTGAGGGCGTATACCTGCAGATATCCAGAAGAAACGGCACAGATCCTTGGACGTTTGGGAAAAAAAACCTCTCAAGATCTTATATCGTGGAGACGAAACAGCGTACAAGGGGGGAGATTCAAAAACTTTCCACATGGTGCTTAAAAAACAATCTGCACCTGAACATCAGCAAGACCAAGGAGATGATGTTGGACTTCCGGAGGAAGAGAGAGGAACCTGCCCAGTGGTGAAATCTACCGGTTCTGTGGGTGTGGCTTAGTGGGCGTGGTGTGGCTTGGTGGGCGTGGTGTGGCTTGGAGGGCGTGGCTTGGTGGGCATGGCAGAGGAAGAATACTGCAAAGTCTCCATTCCCACCCCACCAAATGCGAGGTGTGCGTGCACACCAAAAGGAGGCATGAGGTAAGTACAACGGCGCACGGCTGGGGGAGTGATAAGATGTGTCAGACGATGTTTTTTTTTTACTTTTAAAACAGGGGTGAAATGCTCCCGGTTCGGACCAGATCGCCCGATCTGGTAGCCATGGAGGCGAGTGGTTTGGAGAGCCGGTAGCAAAAATCCCTGCCACCCCCCCCTCCCATGCCCAGCTGAGCCCCACAATCATCAGAGGCTTTTTTTTAACTTTTAAAAGCATTTTTTCTACAACCTCTTCGGTTGAAAACATGCTTTTAAAAGTAAAAAAAAAAGCCTCTGATGATCGCGCGGCTCAGGTGGGATCGTCAAAGGCTTTTAAAAGAAAAAAAGCCTCTGACGATCAGGCAACTCAGCTGGGATCATCAGAGGTTGTAGAAAAAATGGTTTTAAAAGTAAAAAAAAAAAATTGGCCATGGCCACCCAGTCACATTAACCCCGCCCCCAACCAAGCCACGCCCACAGAACTGGTAGTAACAAATTTTAGATTTCACCATTGTTTTAAAACCATTTTTTTACAACCTATTTGCCTGAATAGCTTGTAAAAAATGCTTTTAAAAGCTAAGAAAAAAAGGCTCTGACGATCGCGCAGCTCAGCTGTGATCGTCAGAGCCTTTTTTTTTTTTTTTACTTTTAAAAGCAAAGAAGCAAAACCTTCTGCGCCTGTGCAGAGGGTACAAAACACATTACTTCCTGATTAAAACCGGGAAGTAACAACAACCTGGCGGGTGGGCGGAGCCTCGCACCGCGATCGCTCCCGGTTCTCCAAAATCACTCGCCACGATCGCTACTGGATCGGGCGAGCCGGTCCGAACTGGGAGCATTTCACTCCTGCTTCGCACCTATCATGCCATACGCAGGGAGCAAAATAAGTCAAAATGGCCATGTACAAACATTTTTTTCCCCCCAAGGAAAACTTTATTGAAGTTTGTATTTCTTTGGCAAAGTTGTCTACAGACACACACACACACACATACACACATACCAATGACAACAAGAACAATTGTGGAATTGGGAAAAAAAAAAAACCACAGGGGGAAAAACTTCTCCGTTACAGGTCCTTCCATATGT
The DNA here is from genome assembly GCF_029531705.1 of Pantherophis guttatus. Next base: position 5,791,102 of record NW_026844077.1, on the reverse strand, counting down.
TCCATCAAAGAAATGCGCAGAAAACCGAAGAGACATCTGTGCAAAATCCATACGACGACAGCTGCTGATTTTGAGTCCTGTTTAAAAAGAATCTTTAAATGAATTGTTAGCATGGATTTTTAAAAACTGAAGACGGTGTGGGAGCTGATGCCGTCGGATGCAACTTTGACTGCGATGTTAACGAAGAAACATACAAGGACGCAACTCGTCCATTCAAAAGGTGGCACTGGAAATTCTCAAAATCCCATAACAGTCATGGGGGGGAGGGGGAGGTTTAATATTCCCGAATATAAAACAAGAAGAACATTGAAAACATCCGTTAAAGAAGGGCTAATTAAATATGGAGGGATGTTCATCAGGAAGAGTCTCCGTCAAGGTATTACTCGGTCTTTGAAATGGGGCAATGATCCATGCTTCTCATCTAGCTTAGCCAAAGGCTTCCATTGTATAACAGAACAGGATAAAAAAGTTGGAAGGGACCTCGGAGGTCATCTAGTCCACCCCCCTGCTCGAGCAGGAGACTCTATACAATTTCAGACAAACGGCTGTGTAATCTCTTCTTCAAAACCTCCAGTGATGAAGCACCCACACCTTCTGGTGGCAAGCTGTTCCACTGGTTAATTGTCCTCACTCCTCAGTGAGGACAATCACTGAGTCAAGAAGTTTCTCCTCAGTTCTAGGTTGCTTCTCTCCTTGATTAGTTTCCATCCATCGCTTCTTGTCCTGCCCTCAGGTGCTTTGGAGAATAGCTTGACTCCCTCTTCTTTGGGGCAACCCCTGAGATATTGGAAGACTGCTATCATGTCTCCCCTAGTCCTTCCTTTCATTAAACTGGACATACCCAGTTCCTGCAACCGTTCTTCATATGTTTTAGCTTCCTGTCTCCTAATCATCTCTGTTGCTCTTCTCTGCACTCTTTCTAGGGTCTCCACATCTTTTTTACATCGTGGCGACCAAAACTGGATGCAGGATTCCAAGTGTGGCCTTACCAAGGCATCATAAAGTGGTATTAACACTTCACGTGATCTTGATTCTATCCCTCTCTTGATGCAGCCTAGAACTCTTCCTTACTGTGTTGTGTTGTGTTGTGTTATGTTACGTTATTCTTGTTCAATATAATGGCTAAGGGCTGTTATTTTCCTGATTACTGGAACATCAATGTCCATGGAGAAAAGATCCATTTCATTAACTAGTTGGGTAATGAAAAACAACCAAGTCCACAGTCCTTCTATTCCTCCTCCTCCTCCTCCTCCTCCCCCCTCTCTCTCCCTCTTCTTTCCCTTCCTCCTCCTCCTCCTCCTCTCTCTCTCTCCCTCTCTTCCTTCCCTTTCTCCTTCCCCTTCCCCTTCCCCTCCTCCTCCTCCTTCTCTCCCTCTTCCTTCCCTTTCTCCTCCTCCTCCTTCTCCTCCTCCTCTCTGTCTCTCTCTCTCTTATTTCCCTTTCTCCTTCCCCTTCCCCTACTTCTCCTCCTCCTCCTTCTCTCCCTCCTCCTCTTTCTCCTTCTCTCCCTCTTCCTTCCCTTTCTCCTTCTCCTTCTCCTACTTTTTCTCCTCCTCTCCCTCCTTCTCCTCCCTTTTTCCTCCTCCTTCCCCTCCTCCTCCTCCTCTCTCCTCCTCCTCTCCCTCATCTTCTTCCCTTTTTCCTTCTCCTTCTCGTTCTCCTACTTCTTCTCCTCCTCTCCCTCCTCCTCCTCCTCCATTTTTCCTCCTCCTTCCCATTCTCCTTCCTCTCCTCCTCCTCCTCCTCCTTCTTCTCTCCCTCATCTTCTTCCCTTTCTCCTTCCCCTTCCCCTCCTCCTCTCCCTCCATCTCTCCCTTCTCCTCCCCCTCCCTCTTTTTTCTTCTAAGGACTAAGCTACAGGTTTCTTCTCCTGAAATCTTTTCCATTTAACCCACCACGGCTTCTATCATCACGACTTCCCTATTCGGACCATTAACTGGGCTTTCTAAAGGGAGAAATTTTTCTAAAAGACGCTGAAACAAGACCTTGAAGGGGGGAAAATGCGCTTTCCTTCCCTGTTTACCCCCCACCCTCCAATGTTGCCGCAGGTCACAAAATACCTCCATTAGATGGCAGTCTTACAGAAATAATCTCTCTGCAGTGATTGCTCTTGGTGTGCATGTGTGAGCGAGCATGTGTGTGTGTTTGATATTTGCCTGCCACAAACACAGCCTTACATTTTGCTTGCTTCTTTAATGCCAGGGTGCTTGGCTATTTTTAGCAGGAGCTATTGATTTGATCTGAATTCAAAAAATAAAAAAACTCAGAGGAGAGCGGGCGGAATTGATTTTGGTCTGCATCTAGGATTGGTTTAAGTCCAGGAGATATTCTGGGAATAGGCAACTCTAATCACCGCTGAGACATACAAACACACACTGCCCATTGTCCAGCACAGAATAACCGAGTTGGAAGGGACCTTGGAGGTCTTCTAGTCCAACCCCCTGCTCAAGCAGGAGTCCCTATACCATTTCAGACAAATGGCTGTCCAGTCTCTTCTTTAAAACCTCCAGTGATGGACCAACCACAACTTCTGAAGGCAAGCTGTTCCACTGGTTAATTGTTCTAACTATGAAGAAATTTCTCCTTAGTTCTAGGTTGCTTCTCTCCTTGATTAGTTTCCATTTGTTGCTTCTTGTCCTGCCTTCTGGTATTTTGGAGAATAGTTTGACCCCCTCTTTCTCTGTGGCAGCCCCTCAAATGTTGGAAGATTACTGCAAGGTTTCGATGTCATCTCAAATAAATTGCACTCCCAAACAATTAATCTTTGCTGAAATATTCCATTTATTGAGTACGACAGATCTGGCCCTGACTTCTTCGTAGCCGATACTAACCCTCTGACCCCCAATCCCTTTCCTTTCCGTTCCCCAATTCTCATCTTCTCATTGGCCATCTTCCAAGTCAGTCTCCCCAGCTTCTGACCTCACCCCACAGGAATGTCCCCCCTCCCATCCCATCTCCTAGGGGATATTATCTACAGAGAAAATAAATAGGTGAAAAGTCAAGCCTCGTCTCCTCCTTTTTATGGCAGCATCAGAATGCTGACAATTACTATGTCTCCCCTAGTCCTTCTTTTCTGACAATTACTATGTCTCCCCTAGACATACCCAATTCCAGCAACCGTTCCTCATATGTTTTAGCCTTCAGTTCCCTAACCATCTTCTCTGCATTCTTTCTAGAATCTCAACAATTCATTGTCCTCACTGTTAGGAAATTTCTCCTCAGTTCTGGGTTGCTCTTTCTCCTTCTCTCCCTTTTCCTTCCCTTTCTCCTTCCCCTTCCCTTTCTCCTCCTCCTCCTCCTCCTCCTCTTGATGATGAAAGACAACAAAAAAAGGGGGGGATTATGATGTCACTCAATGCAACCTATTTTCCGTGCTTCCACAGAAAGAAGCAATTTTTTTAAAAAAACCTCTTCCTGCATTAATTACAGAAAGAGCCCTACCTGTGCAATAGCCCCCCTTGCACATACAGTTAAACCAGTGGTGGGATTCAAATAATTTAACAACCAGTTCACCCAGGGTCAGATTGGCTGCCGTGGGGTGCCGTGGGAGGCTGCCGTGGGGTGCTGTGCATGCTGGCTGCTCCATTGCCCATTTATCCATTGCAGTGCACCCCCCAGGATCCACTTTGATAGCAGGGAGGGGGGCGTTAATTTAACAACTGGTTCGCTTGAATGAATACGAACCGGCTGAATCCCACCACTGAGTTAATGTGGAGGAACAGGGAGAAGAAAGAGGGAAAGCGGCCTTCTCCTTCCCTCGCACTGGCCGCTCCGTTGCCCATTTCTCCATTGCAGCACAGTGCCCTGGATTCACTGATAGTGGAGTGTTTGTTTGTAATTTAACAAAAAGTTCACTTGAACCAATGCGAACCGGCTGAATCCCACTGCTGAGTTAAACGTTTACCCGCCTTTCAAAAGACACAGTCAAAAAACTAAAAATCCACAGCATCTTATGATCAGCAATCAACATCCAGATAAACAGAGATTAACACCCAGCAGTTAACAATATTCAAATCAAGGAAGTACAAAGTCAGCAAAGAAGCAAATCAAGCAATCCTCAAGAATACTTTTACCAACACTTGTATATAAAGAGAGAGCAAACCCACGTTTTTCTAGTATGGATGATGTTCCCTAGTTGGGTCATTAAATGTCTTCAAGAAAACAACCAAAATCATTGAGCACCAAGAACCAAGCCATCCTCCTTCTCCTTCTCCTTCTCCTTCTCCTCCTTCTCCTCCTCCTCCACCACCACCTCCTCCCTCTCCCCTCCTCCCCACAAACCCCACTCCCTTATAGCATTGATGATGTTCCCTAGTTGGGTAATGAAACATCTGCAAGAAAACACCCAAGCGCATTGAGCACCAACGACCTCCCAGTTCAGTCCCTGAGCTACAAATATTCTCTTCCACCGGCTTCAATGTGAATGAATGAATAGACCTATTTAGACATGGCCAAGTACAATGAATGCCTCATCTTGAATACTCTTTAGCACCCTCGTTTCCTCGCAATCTTCCTGAGCCAGATGATTAGGCTTGTTGTGGTTCTAAATCATGTGGATCGTGTGAAAATGGAAGTTGAACATCTTTGAAGGGGTGTTTCATTTGTGCAACATCTGAAACATCATCTAGAAGGGACCTAAAGGAAAATGCCTTCCCAACTTTTAACAGTGCAGCAGAAGGTCAACTGGAAGACTTCCTTCCTTCCTCCCTCCCTCCCTCCCTCCCTCCCTCCTTCCTTTTTTCCTTCCTCCCTTCCTCTCCTTCCTTCCTTCCTTCCTTCCTTCCTTCCTTCCTTCCTTCCTTCCTTCCTTCCTTCCCTCCCTCCCTCCCTCCCTCCCTTCCTTCCGTCCCTCCCTCCTCCCTATTTCCTCCCTCCCTCCCTCCCTTCTCCACTCTTTGAATATAAATCAAATAGCCCAGGGATGATGTGGACTGCATGTGTGTGGTGAAGAGGTAATTTCTACCCGTAGATATTTTTGGCAGGTCAGGAATGTACTGTATTACCGGATGATAAATGAACCTTTCAGAAATCCCTCGTACCTATAATTGCACATACAGACAAAACAATGAGTTGCTTATTAGTTCAAAGCAGAGTTGTGGGCAGCCGAGCAGAAAACAGCAACTGTGGCACTTTCTCCCGGGGCTTCTGGGAGATTAGAGGGGGACAGTCTTGTTTCAGCCTGGTAAATTCTTGTGTTTTTTTGCCTTTTTAAATAGCAGTCAACTGTTTCCATTGATATTCTGTTAAGAAAAGAAAAGAAAAATGGGAACTGGCGGTGGGAGCTTTGGCAGGTCTTTTGATCTAGCCGGGGTTAAGTCAAGTTTGATTTGTGCCACACAATTACGGGAGACTTAATTTCTAAGGGAAGAAGTCACCTTCAATTGATTGTGTGTTGCAGAAACTGGCCCGATCCTGGCAACAGGTAACGCTCAGTTTACATCACTCGTTCAGTGACTGTTTCAAATTCCGATGGAGCTGACCGAGCGGTACTTTGACTGGCTGTCCCAGCATCCCAGCCTCACGGGATCATGACCGAGGAGCTCGGCAACTGACTTGCACTCATGTCAGTCACAACATCTTACAGTCACATGACTGCTTTTGGCCGAACTTATCTGCCAGCTTTACCACAAGCAAAGCCAATTGGGAAGTCAGCAAGGAGGTTGCATGTCATTTCTGTCACTTTACTTTCTTTCTTTCTTTCTTTCTTTCTTTCTTTCTTTCTTTCTTTCTTCTTTCTTCTTTCTTTCTTTCTTTCTTTCTTTCTTTCTTTCTTCTTTCTTTCTTTTCTTTCCTCCTTCCTTCCTTTCTTCCTTCTTTCTTTCTTTCTTCTTTCTTTCTTTCTTTCTTTCTTTCTTTTTTCTTTCTTTCTTCTTTCTTTCTTTCTTTCTTTCTTTCTTTCCTTCCTTCCTTCCTTCCTTCCTTCTTTCTTTCTTTCTTGTCTGTTTCTCCCACCCTCCCACCCTCCCACCCTCCCTCCCTCTCTCTCTCTCTCTCTTTCTTTCTTTCTTTCTTTCTTTCTTTCTTTCTTTCTTTCTTTCTCTCTCTCTTTCTTTCTTTCCTTCCTTCCTTCCTTCTTTCTTTCTCTCTTGTCTCTTTCTCCCTCCCTCCCTCCCTCCCTCCCTCCCTTCCTTCCTTCCTTCCTTTCTTTCTCTTTCTTTCTTTCTGCTCTCTCTCTCTCTCTCTCTCACACACACACACACACACAAGCACTCTCTCTCACACACACCTAGTCTGGGATGAAGTGATCCGGCGAGCTCCAGAGCAGCAGCAGCCCTTCCTTCCTTCCTTCCTTCCTTCCTTCCTTCCTTCCTTCCTTCCTTCCTTCCTTCCTTCTTTCTTTCCTTCCTTCCTTCCTTCCTTCCTTCCTCCTTCCTTCCTTCCTTCCTTCCTTCCTTCCTTCCTTCCTTCCTTTCTTTCTTTCTCTCTTTATTTTTAATTTTTCTTCTTCCTCCTACCCTCTCTCCCTCCCTCCCTCCCTCCCTTCCTTTTCTCTCTCTTTCTTTTAAATTTTTCTTCTTCCTCCCTCCCTCCCTCCATATCTTCCTTCCTTCCTTTTTTCTCTTTCTCTCTTTCTTTTTAGTTTTTCTTCTCCCTCCCTCCCTATCTCCCTCCCTCCCTCCCCATCCCTCCCTCCCTCCTTCCTTCCTTCCTTCCTTCCTTCCTTCCTTTTTCTTCCACCAATCTCACTCTGCAGACCCATCCATTACGCTGAAAGTCAAAAAGCTGCAGAGTTCTGATTCTTTCTGTTTCTTCCCCTTTGAATCCTTGCCATCTTTCCAAAAAGCCTTCCAAGCCGTGGCATCCAGCAGAACCCACAACACTGTCACTTGCGTCATGACATCGTTGTACACAATTGCCTCGTGACCTCGTTCGTATCCTTTGCGCAATCATGTCACGGTGCCTGTGGCCTCCCTTGCCCCCTTTCTTCGAAAACCCGGACAAAAATGGTTTTCAATTGCTTGGGATGTCAATCTGTTATTAGCATACATCTGTCCCCTCTCCTAGGATTATGGACAGATAACCAGATTTTTTTAGCCTGTATTTCTTTCCTCAGAATGTCAGACTCTTTTGCGGTTTGGCAAATTGCTTCTGAAAGGCTCTGGAGTTATTTGCTAGACAGGTTGAGACCCTTGGGGTGAATTAGTGTCTCTCTTTGACTTTTTGTTTTGTTTTTTAATATCAGCATTTTTTCATGTGCAAATTTACTCTGTTTCCTTCAAGGAATCTTTTCTAAGCTCACCAAGAATATTGAGAGTCGGGCACTGTATATGTTTAATAATGAATAAATAAATACATAAATAAAAGTGCAAACATGATTTTACATACATTTAGCATGAGCTTTCCCTAAGGGCTGTTTTGCACACACAATTTTCTCCGATGTCTGCCTTCTTGAGTTTAATTTCAGCTCCTATTCCAGCATTCCGGGAAGAAAAGGGAAGAAAGGAAGTGACTTATTTGAGATATTAACTTGGGATAGTCAAATTAATCCTCAATGGAACTATGTCTACATGGAGAGAAACATGCTGTGGAATTCTGTAGAGATTCTCCATCATCCAAGTCATGGTTGTCCCAAAGGTGCTTTTTCAGGAGGCAACTGGACTTTCTTATTTTTCTTTGAAGACGTTTTGCTTCTCACCGAGAAGCTTCTTCAGCTCTGACTGGATGGTGGGGAATGGAAGGATTTATACTCCTGGCAGACAGCTGGTCATTGGCATCCTTTCTGAGGGTCGTTGAGGCCACTTGGAGTTTTTATCTGTGTCCTCAGGGTCACCTGAGTGGTGTTCCTGGTTCCTGTAGTCTGCAATTTTGTTCCTCTGGAAATCCATTCCTGCTCCCACACCATTCCAAGGGTATTCATCCCAAATTGTATAGCTAAAAGTCTGTGGAGATTCTCAGTCATCCAGGTCATAGTTGTCCCAAAATGCTTTTTTTCAGGAGGCAACTGTTTTTTGTTTCACTGTGGAATAGCCCAAGGTTTTGTCTTAGGCTCAGTACTCTTCAACATTTCATAAATGATTTAGGTGAGGGGATAGAAGGGGATCTTATCAAATTTGTAGATGACCCCCAAGCTGTAGGGAACTGTCAACACTTCAGAAAATAGAATCTTGACAGACTTAAACACTGGACTCAAAAAAAATGAGGTTCAGTGGTGAGAAAAATAAGGTAAGGTGAGAAAAACCAAATGCACAGGGTATAGAATAGGTGCTACCTGACTCAATAGTAGTAACTGCAAGAGGGCTCTAGGTAGGGGTGAAATGCTCCTGGTTCGAACCGGATTGCCTGATCCGGTAGCGATGGCGGCGGATGGTTCGGAGAACGGTAGCAAAAATCCCTGCCCCTCCCATTGCCCAGCTGAGCCGCAGATCATCAGAGGCTCTTTTTTTAACTTTTAAAAGCATTTTTTCTTCGGCCAAAAAAATGCTTTTAAAAGTTAAATAAAATGTTGTTCGCACGGCTCAGCTGGGATCGTCAGAGGCTTTTAAAAGCATTTTTTTCTACAACCTCTTTGGCCGAAGAGGTTGTAGAAAAAATGCTTCTAAAAGAAAAAAAAATGTTGCCACGGCCACCCAGTCAGATTACCCCCCCCAGCCACGCCCACAGAACTGGTAGTAACTGGATGCCCTGGTTGACAAGCACTTAAGTATGAGCCAGCTCTATGCTTCAGTGGCTAAAAAAGCCAATGTAGTTCTAGGCTGCATCAACATCATCATTATTATTATTATTATTATTATTATTATTATTATTATTATTATTATTATTATTATTATTTAATCTTTGGTGAGATTCACAGCCTTTGAGGCTGGTTAATAGCTCAGCAGCTCGAGTCCTAACCAAGGACCTAGGAACTGTTAAGGTATCGTCGGAGGATGTAAGCTGTTCGAGTAAGGTGGTTTTTTGTAGAGTCAAAATGTTCAAGTCCGACAAATTTAGAATTTCTAAATAGCGGGGTAGCCCTTTGGGTATTGCTCCAAGGGCTCCAATTACAATCGGGACAACACACAATTTCTTTTTCCACAGTCGCTCAACTTCAATTTGCAAGTCCCGGTACTTTGTGATTTTTTCTTGCTGCTTATCTTCAATCCGTGCATCACCAGGTATTGCAACGTCAATGAACCATACTTTTTTCTTTTCAACTATTGTTATGTCAGGTGTGTTGTGGACCAAGTGCCTGTCAGTCTGAATCCTAAAGTCCCACAAGATCTTGAGTTTCTCATTCTCTAAAACTTTCTCAACCTGATGTTCCCAGTGGTTTTTGCTGTACTCAAATCCAAACTTCTGGCACAATTTCCAGTGAATGATCTTAGCAACACGGTCATGGCGTTGTAGGTAGTCAGTTTGTGAAATTTTGCTGCACCCACTGATCAGGTGGTCGACTGTCTTCTTTCTCATTGCAGAGGCGGCATTTGCTGTTGGTGGTAACATGTTGAATTTTTGCCTTCATGCAGTTTGTGGCTAGGGCTTGTTCTTGAGCTGCCAAATAATAATAATAATATAATAATAATAATAATAATAATAATAATAATAATAATAATAATAATAATAATATCACATGACCATGTATAAAGGGTGCCTTTAAGAACACATTTTCTCCATTTCTTCTTTGGGAAAATATATTCTGCCTCTTTTAATATTCCCCCAAATGTTTCATTCTCTTGGGGGCGGGGGATGTTTCCTACACCATGTCTACATTTGGGCTTCTGTTTTTAGCAAGCATTTACTGGGGATTTAGCAAGAAAAATTGTTTCCCTTCCTCTTTCCACAAGCACTATTAACTAACTTCCCTGCAGCGATAGCTATATCCACATGAAGGCCAACCAGAGGCCAAAGTTAAGAGAGGTCTTAGATTATAAGGTCTTCTGAACTTGACTTTACAGGCAACTTGATCTGTTCATAGAGCACAAAACATCTATTCCCAGCTGAGGTTGTCTGAGCTTGGAAGCTAACCTGTGCCCATATGATTTCACAGTTGGATGAAAGAGCTCTGCAAAGCTACCGGGATTGTAATTGAAACCGAAAAGAAAGAAAAGAAAACAAGAATCAAGCTGCCCACAACCAAATTACACGGAGATGTCCTTAAAAGCACCGGGATTACAAGCTTGAATTGAAGGAGGCTGCATCTTTATCTCCAAACCAGAGGGAAGGATAATCTAAGGATCAAGAGTAGATTTATGAGAATTTGGAGAAGGCTGACACTGTAGCCAGGAATATCGTTTTTAAGTTCTTCTCCCTGCAGGAAAGCAGCCTCAACCCTGTCATTAGGGAAGGAGGGAATGTACTTAACCACTCAGCGTGCGGTGTTTATATATCAGTGTTGAATATGGAGGTGCTAAGTCATGAGGTTTCTCTCCATCCTTTGCTATTAAAAGTCCTTTCTTTCTTCCTTCCTTCCTTCCTCCCCCTCCCTTCCTCTTTTTTTTTTCTTTCCTCCCTCCTCCTCCCTCTTCTTCCTTCCTTTTTCTTTCTTTGCTTTTCCTTCCTTCCTTCCTCCTCCTTCCCTCCCTCCCTCCCTCTTTCTTTTCTTTTTCTTCCTCCTCCCTTTTTCTTCCTTCCTTCCTCTTTTTTTGCTTTTTCTTCCTTCCTCCTCCCTCCTTCCTCCCTCCCTCCCTCTTTCTTTTCTTTTTCTTTTCCTCCTTTTTTCTTCCTTCCTTCCTCTTTTTTTGCTTTTTCTTCCTTCCTCCCTCCCTCCTTCCCTCCCTCCCTTCCTCTTTCTTTTCTTTTTCTTTCCTCCCTCACTCTTCCTTCCTTCTTTTCCTCTCTTCTTTGCTTTTCCTTCCTTCCTCCCTCTTTCTTTCTTTCTTTCTTTCTTCCTTCCTCCTCCTTCCTTCCTTCCTTCCTTCCTTCCTTCCTTCCTTCTCCTCCTTTTGCTTTTTTTCCTTCCTCCCTCCCTCCTTCTTTCTTTTCTTTTTCTTTCCTCCCTCCCTCTTCCTTCCTTCCTTCCTCTTTTTTTGCTTTTCCTCCCACCCTCCCACCTCCCTTTCCCTCCCTTCCTCTTTCTTTTCTTTTTCTTTCCTCCCTCCCTCTTTCTTCCTTCCTCTCTTTCTTTGCTTTTCCTTCCTCTCTCCCCATGTCTTTCTTTCTTTCTTTCTTCCTTCCTTCCTTCCTTCCTTCCTTCCTTCCTTCCTTCCTTCCTTCCTTCCTTCCTTTCCTCATCCCTATGTCCTGAGAACGTAGTCAAGAAAATGCAATGTCTGTGCAGCCATTCCTGATACAATTTAGTCTCCAGACCCCTAATCATCTTTGTTGCTCTTTCCCTGCACACTTTCTAAAATCTCAACATCTTTTTTTACTGTGGCGACCAAAACTGGATGCAGTATTCCCAAGTGTTTTGTACTGCAGTATAAAGCAGCATTATCACTTCTCATGTTCGTGATTTTATCCTCTATTAATGCAGCCTGGGATTGCATTGGGTTTTTTGGCAGAGGCAGCACACTGAAGTAGCTGTCCACGAGAACTCATAGATTCCTCTCAGAGCTACTCCTATTGAACCAAGTACCACCTATTTTGTACCTATCTGTATCGGGGGGGGTTTGCCTAAATGGAGGACCTTCCTTTTCTGATATTGGACTGGTTTCACCCTAACTCATCCTGCAAGTTCTTTGATGGTTTCTTGTTAATAGAATAGAATTCTTTATCTGCCAAGTGTGATTGGACGCCAAGGAATTTGTCTTTGGTGCATACGCTCTCAGTGTACATAAAAAGAAAAAATACATTCGTCAAGAATCATAAGGTACAACACTTAATGATAGTCATAGGGTACAAATAAGCAATCAGGAAACAATATCAATATAAATCATAAGGATACAAGCAACAAGGTTACAGTCATACAGTCATAAGTGGAGAGGAGATGGGTGGTGGGAACGATGAGAAGATTAATAGTAGTGCAGACTTAGTGAATAGTTTGACAGTGTTGAGGGAATTATTTGTTTAGCAGAGTATGGCGTTCGGGGAAAAAACTGTTCTTGTGTCTAGTTGTTCTGGTGTGCAGTGCTCTATAGCGTCGTTTTGAGGGTAGGAGTTGAAACAGTTGATGTCCAGGATGCGAGGGGTCTGTAAATATTTTCACAGCCCTCTTTTGACTCATGCAGTATACAGGTCCTCCATGGAAGGCAGGTTGGTAGCCATTGTTTTTTCTGCCGTTCTAATGATCCTCTGAAGTCTGGTGTCTGTCTTGTTGGGTTGCAGAACCAAACCAGACAGTTATAGAGGTGCAAATGACAGACTCAATAATTCCTCTGTAGAACTGGATCCGCAGCTCCTTTAAGGTATTTAAATTTAATAGCTGGAGCAAAGAGTTGTTCAATGAGCCAGAACACACAGTTGTAGTTGATTGATTGGAGAGCGCTGGCTCCTGTGTGAGGAGATTGGTTGCTGTAGGTGTGGAGAGGGAGTTTCCCTTTTTTCCCGCCATTTTTGTGTCAGCGTCTGTGACTCCCTTCGGACACCAATGCACAATTCTCTGACATTTCTTAATTAAGCCATTGTTTACTGTGGAGTCCTGCCATCAATTCTCTAGTATTTTTGGATTTGGCTTGGTCTACGATACTCACAGTTTCCCACTTGAAACTATGATGACGTCCATCCATGTGTTGTGCAATTAAGAAGTTTTTATCATGTCTTCCGTTGGAAGCCTCCCCCTCCTAGAAGAATGAAATATTTTGGGGAATATTGAAAGACGCAGAATATTATATTTCTTCAGTTACAACCGTTCTGTGGGCATGGCTTGGTGGGCATGGTAGGGGAAGGATACCGTAAAATCTCCATTCCCACCCCACTCCAGGGAAAGAATACTGTAAAATCTCCATTCCCACCCCACTCCAGGGAAAGGATACTGCAAAATCTCCATTCCCACCCCACTCCTGGGGGAAGGATATTGCAAAATCTCCATTCCCACCTCACTCTGGGGTCAATCAGAGGTGGTATTTGCCGGTTCTCCGAACTACTCAAAATTTCCACTACCGGTTCTCTGAACTGTTCAGAATTTCCACTACCGGTTCTCCAGAACCTGCTGGATTTCACCCCTGATATTTCCCCAAAGGAAGAAAGGAGAAACATGCTCTTAAAGACAGAAAGCAGACTCAGTCTCTCTTAATAGTCCCAGCAGATATTTTGTGCCCGTTAAGAAATCCTGGGCTACTCTATTCACAAAACATCTTCACCTCCAGGTGATGGGATTAAGGATGGGATATGAAACAATACTTGTCCATTAAGAAAGGCAGGCTGGAGGCAATGGATAACGGGATAAAATCAATTACACATGCCTGACAGGATTAGGATTAAGGATGTGATAATTAAGACTGATCACGAGCCTTTGCGAAACAAATAAAACCAATCAAATAATAAAAACACATAAAGCAAGCCTCCAGATTACAAAATTCTATTTAAAAAAATGTATTAAAACCCTTGCACTCTTCAAGCTAATTGGTCAGCTGTCCCAGAACCACATGCTGTATGTTTGTGTGTTGGTTCTGCTCTCAATAAACAGTCTTTCTTTCCAATCTGCCTCCATGTTATTTCCAGAGTCTTTCTCCCAGCTTGGAACTGAACCAGATGGATTTTCCTTCCAACACTTCTGACTCTGACTTCTAGCTTGTGTTCATGGAAATTCTCCGCTTGTTAGAAATTCTGTTCATATAAAGCGCCACAGAGCAAACAAAGAGCACAGTCACCATGTGCTTTACTGCTCAACTATTTTACTGTTACAGGAAACTCTACTTAGAACAACAGAGCATAGAGTATATACCATAGATCCAGACTTGTACACACTGCCATCTACTGGCTGAATGCTACTATAGTTGTTGCCTAAAAACACGTTCCAAGAATGAATTCCAACACTGCTACATGTGGTGAGAAAACAACCAAGCTCACAGTTCAACTCTGAGCTACAAATCTTCTCTTGTTTTGGAATCCTGCTAGTTTCTGTTACTCTCCATTGTATTATCACACACATTCAGAGGACCAAGAGATACACCAAACAAATAGATGAAGCAGGCATAAATGGGACTGATGTCTAATTGGAGGAAGCATCAAAGCTGGAATAAGAAGGGCTATCCATCAAATGAGGTCTTGCATCTATGTGAATAGTTATCATTCGTCTGCAAAATGGAATGAAAATTGGAGTAGCTTTGCATTAAGCGGTCCAATTGTCCTCCGTAACTCGGCTGTGGCTGCTAACTATTCAGCAAAGGAAGCAATCTATCAGCCCTATTTTTTCACAATGGTATGTACTTCACTCTGTTTATTAGGAAAGAGAAGCAGTATAAAACTCTTCACTCTTCCAGTTTTGCTGCAACAAATACGCTGATAATTTGAAGTTGATAGCATAAAGGCGGAGAAGACAATACCATCCAGATCATTCTTGGCAACACTTCCTGAACTAAAATTAGGAAATAATTGTGGAATGTCAAAGAAATGATTTGGTGCTTTTGCCGATGGTACTTCAAAACACCCCGCTGAATAAAAATGACAATTCTCATTCTTCTTGTTCAAACATTTATAAACATGGAGTAATAGAGGCATCCGTAGTCTTCTCCAGATTGCCTGCTCTGCCTTCAGTAATGGTTCAGGAATATGGGCATCGAAGTGGGTGCACGGTTGACCCTAAAACTTAAAGAAAGCTGGAGATACATTTGGGGTCCACATTCTTTGGTGAAGAATGTCAATCCAAATGATATTCTGAAAGCAACTAATTGGCTGGTTATTCTATCTGCTATGATTTAATAAATAATGGGAGGGAGGGAGGGAGATAGGAAGGAAGGAAAGAAGGAAAAAAATGAAATGAAATGAAATCTCTTATATAATATTATTTTTTGCCACTTACAAAGTCTTCCCTGGAACATGCAAAGTTGTTAATTCAGTGAAGAAGAGGAGGGAATGAATGAATGAATGGGGGGGGGGAGGGAGGGAGGAAGGAAAGAAAAAATGAAATAAAATGAACTCTCTTATACAATGTCATTTATTGCCAGTTACAAAATCTTCCCTGGAACATCCCAAAGTTGTTAATTCAGTGAAGAAGAGGAAGGGAGGGAAGAAGGGAAGAAGAAAGAAGGAAAAAAGAAATGAAGGAAGGAAGGAAGAAGAGGAAAGAAGGAAGGAAGGAAAGAAGGAAAGAAGGAAAAATGAAATAAAATCTCTTATATAATGTTATTTGTTGCCACTTACAACATCTTCCCTGAAACATCCCAAAGTTGTTAATTCAGTGAAGATTTCACATTTCATTTGGTCCCTCCTTTCTGCTTTCTTTCTTTTTCTTTTTTCTTTTTTAATTTGATTTATATGCCGCCCTTCTCCGGAGACTCAGGGCGGCTTACAATGTGCTAAGCAATGATTCTATTCCACCATTTCTCTGATATGAGAGAAATATTACAGAAGGGAGCTGTGGTGGTGCAGTGGTTAGAATGCAGTACTGCAGGCTACTTCTGCTGACTGCCAGCTGCCTGCAATTTGACAGTTTGAATCTCATCAGGCTCAAGGTTGACTCAGCCTTCCGTCCTTCCGAGGCGGGTAAAATGAGGACCCAAATTGTTGGGGGTAAATATGCTAATCCTGTAAACTGCTTAGAAAGGGCTGTAAAGCACTGTGAAGTGGTATATAAACCTACGTGCTATTGTTATTGCTATTATGGTAGTGTACCTCTTGTCCTGCAGTGAATTGTTCCGTGGCAAGTTGGTCATGGCAAGTTGTCCTGCAGGGAATTGGCCACAGAGAGTTGGCCATGGCAAATTGGCAACACCAATAATAGGGTGGAACAGGACCCTGGAGGTCTTCTAGTCCAACCCTGTGCTCAAGCTCAGGGTGACCAGAACTGCCTTATTAAGACCACACCTAGAATACTGCATCCAATTTTGGTTACCACACTATCAAAAAGATGTTGAGACTCTAGAAAATGTGCAGAAAAGAGCAACCAGGATGATGAGGGGACCGGAGGCTCAAACATACGATGAACAGTTACAGGAACTGGGCCTGCTTAGTCTAGTGAAGAGAAGGACCAGGGGAGACAGGATAGCTGTCTTCCAATATTTGAGGGGCTGCCACAGAGAGGAGGAAGGGGGTCAAGCTATTCTCCAAAGCCCCTGAAGGCCAGACAAGGAATAATGGATGGAAACTGAACAAGGAGAGATCCAGCCTAGAAATAAGGAGAAATTTTCTGACAGTGAGAACAATCAACCCATGGAACAGAAGTTGCCTTCAGAAGTTGTGGGAGCTTCATCACTGGAGGCTTTCAAGAAGAGACTGGACTGCCACCTATCAGAAATGGTGTAGGATCTCCTACTTGGGTGGGGGGTTGGAATAGATGACCTACAAGGTTCCCTTCCAACTCTGTTAATCTTTATGCAGTATTCCAAGTGTGACCTCACAAGTGCAGTATAAAGTAGTACGATCACTTCAGATGATGTTGATACTATTCTTCTGTTGCTGCAATTTAGGATTGTGTTGGCTTTTTTGGCAACTGCAGCACATTGTTGCAGGGGAGAAATCCAGCAGGTTCTGACAGGTTCTGGAGAACCGGTAGCGGAAATTTTGAGCAGTTCAGAGAACCGGCAAATACCACCTCTGGCTGTCCCCAGAGTGGGGTGGGAATGGAGATTTTGCAATATCCTTCCCCCAGGAGTGGGGAGGGAATGGGGATTTTTTTTTTTTAATTTGATTTATATGCCGCCCTTCTCCGGAGACTCAGGGCAGCTTACAATGCGCTAAGCAATAGCCTTCATACTTTTGTATATTTATACAAAGTCAGCGTATTGCCCCCCCAAACCGGGTCCTCAATTTACCTACCTTAGAAAGGATGGAAGGCTGAGTCAACCTTGAGCCTTGGCGAGATTCGAACCTGCAGTAATTGCAGGCATCTGGTCTTAATAACCAGCTTAATAACAGGGTGCCTTAGACCACTGTACTACCAGGGCTCTTTTTTGCAGTATCCTTCCCCTGGAGTGGGGTGGGATTGGATATTTTGCAGTATCCTTCCCCTGCCACGTCCACCAAGCCACGTCCACCAAGCCACGCCCACAGAACCGATAGTAAAATAGTTTGGATTTCACCACTGCATTGTTGGCTCATATTTAAGTGATTGTCCACTAGGATTCCTAGAGTCTTCAAACTTTGCAAGTTTAAGACTTGTGGACTTAAACTCCCAGAATTCCTCCCCCAGTTATGTTAGCTCAGGAATTCTGGGCATTAAAGTCCACAAGTCTTAAATAGGGTCTCTTACCTGAGAAGCAGGTTGGACTAGAAAACCTCCAGGGTCCCTTCCAACTCTCTTATTCCATCAGACCATATAAACAGGTTTCCGAGAGACAGCACTTGCTATTCATAGCGCAACGAAAACATGAGGTTATTGAACTTTATCACAACAAAGCAAATTAATTCTTCCACTATTAGAAGAATTATGCTTCTGGGTCTTGGGGCTTAGGCAACAAACAATGTTGGCAAAAGAGGATTTGTATACTTGTTTGCAGAACCAGGTTTCCCAGGGGCATTTGGTGAGCCATTCTCAGAAGCAGGACATGGGGGTGGAGAAATGCACTTTAGTCTGATTGCTTTCGTTTTAACATCACAGTTTTACTGATTTATGCTTCGATACCTGTTCTAAGCTACCTTGGGAATTTTTCACATATTTTTTTTTTACCTAGAAGAGCAGATAGGAAATGATGGAAAACATAAACTCAGAAACAAAGCATTTCACAAAGAATCAGATATATAAATGCAATCGAGGTTTTTCAAAATGTTCTTTTGCACACAGAGGGAGCGCTGTGGAAGATGACAATTTCTTTTCCTGCTTAGTCCTAGGTCAGGGGTCAGCAACCTGCGGCTCTGGAGCCGCATGTGGCTCTTTCACCCCTCTGCTGCGGCTCCCTGTCACTCAAAATATGCACCACAACCGCCAATGTGCGACACCCGCCGGCACGTGATTTATTGAGCTTTTCAACCCTGGTAGACCAACCATAGATACAGGCAAGAAAAGAAAAGTTTCAGAAGAAAACAGAACATTTAATTCAACCAGATATGCTTGTTTTGTGGCCGCTCAAGAAATAAGTCGGGCACGGGAAGGGTTTTGTGGCTCCTGGTGTTTTCTTTTCTGTGGGAAACAGGTCCAAATGGCTCTTTGAGTGTTTAAGGTTGCAGACCCCTGTCTGAGGTAAAAGTAGAAGATGGTTATTTCAAAGGTGCTTTTTTTTTTCCCAAGAGGCAACTGGACTTTCTAGATTTTTCTTTGAAGACATTTCACTTCTCATCCAAGAAGCTTCTTCAGGTCTTCAGAGCTGAAGAAGCTTCTTGGATGAGAAGCGAAATGTCTTTAATGTTCTGACCTAGTCTCCCTTAACAAGCAGGAGGCAGGAATTGGTCCCGGCAAAACCTCTTTTGTTTACACGACTGTGAATTACATTCATTCACAGTCCGCAAGTTTTGTCCAAACAGTCTTTCAGAGCAATATTTCTCAACACACCTTATCTCGTTTGGCAAACTGCCACGTAACTTGTTTCCAACTGCAGTACAAGGCAAAACTTGGCACAGAGTCTCTCAGAGTCACGGAACAAACAAATTGTTTCCTGCAAAAGCCCACTCCCCGTTCACTCCTCTTTTGTTTCCTATGGGAGTGGCCAATCACCTCCAAGGTGTGGTTTTACTCCCAAGTCGACTCTGTTTTCTGAGTTGTTCTTGTCTTCTGGCAGCTCTGCACATGCGCACAATGGGAACGGGCTCCAGCTGTTCCTCTGCCTCACTGCTGTCTAGCTCCCTCTCTGCCTCCGATGCAGAGCCCTCGTCCGAGCTTTCCCCAGCCCCCAGGACTGGCCCACGTTCCTCCCCAACCTCCTCACTGTCTGGCTCTGCTGCTGGCGGGCCACAACATTCAAAGAAAAACCCAGAAAATCCAGTTGCCTCTTGGAATGGAATGGAATGGAATGGAATGGAATGGAATAGGATAGGATAGGATAGGATAGGATAGGATAGGATAGGATAGGATAGAATAGAATATGGAATGGAGTAGAATAGAGTAGAGTAGAGTAGAGTACAGTAGAATGTAGAGTAGAGTAGAGTAGAGTAGAGTAGAGTAGAATAGAATAGAATAGAATAGGATAGGATACGATAGGATAGGATAGGATAGGACAGGACAGGACAGGACAGGACAGGACAGGACAGAACAGAACAGAATAGAATAGAATAGAATAGAATAGAATAGAATAGAATAGAACAGAATAGAATATGGAATGGAGTAGAATAGAGTAGAGTAGAGTAGAGTAGAGTAGAATGTAGAGTAGAGTAGAGTAGAGTAGAATAGAATAGAATAGAATAGAATAGAAT